>CAUYQU010027282.1:0-49001 GCA_963574635.1 Cheracebus regulus | reverse complement strand
AAAGCACTTAGAATATTGTGGAAAAGTTAAAACTGTTAATAAAGAGAAAACATCAGCTGGGCACAGTGGCTCACACCTGTAATCCTAGCACTTTGGGAGGCCAAGTGGGCGTATCACCTGAGGTCAGCAGTTCGAGACCAGCCTGACCAACATGGAGAAACCCCGTCTCTACAAAAAATACAAAATTAGTTGAATGTGGTGGCACATGCCTGTAATCCCAGCTACTCAGGAGGCTGAGGCAGGAGAATCGCTTGAACCCAGGAGGTGGAGGTTGTGGTTAGCTGAGATCCCGCCATTGCACTCCAGACTGGGCAACAAGAGCAAAACTCCATCTCAAAAACAAAAAAAGAGAAAATATCAAGTACTATTAGTAAATAGCAGGGTGGGAAAATTTTAATCCAAGGTACATTTTAAAAAATTGTATATAGCTGGCAGCCCCACTCCCAAAGTGAAAAGCCTTCCATGCCTATAGTTGCAAAAGAAATTCATAAAAATGCAACAAGGCTTTAAATTAAATTGGCAATGTAGTGTTCTCCTTTTTCCATGATTTTGCTTTCCATGGTTTCAGTTACTGTGATCATCCATGGTATGAAAATACTACATACTATAAGATACTTTGAGAGACCACACTCATATAATATTGTTACATAAAATATGTATGTAAATTTATTTTATATAATATTATATATTGTTATACTTGTTCTATTAATTATTGTTCATCTCTTTCTGTGCCTAATTTATAAATTAAAATTTATCATAGGTATGTATGTGTAGTAAAAGACAGTATATATGGAGTTTGGTGCTATCCACGGTCCAGGCATCCATTGGGAATCTTGGTACATATCCCCTGCAGATAAGAGCGGGGACTACGGTATCTTGACAGTCCATAAAATGGGGATGCTCCTCCTTTTTTGTGTCTGAGTTATGAAAGAATGGGCATAGTGGTGGATTGGAATGTCTGCTACTGGCCTGAGAGCCGATTGTTAAAATTTTTGGAATTCTGCAAACTGATTATTAAACACAGCTATTATTAAAAATTAAGGTACATAAGCTTACTATTAAAATTACAGTTTTACAAAGCTAACGAATACTTCACACTCATCAGTTCCTAATTATTTTACATATTATGATCTGTGCTTTTGAAGTTATTTGTGTATATCGTACCTCTGGTTGAAATACTGTAATGGTGTGCTTTTTGTACACTTTTTACCAACTCTGTTTGGTGATGTCGCAGTGATAACTAGAAATTAGCTATGGCAAGAATATTTATACTACCGAGATTGCCAAATGCCATAAATAGGGCTTGATTTATTATTTCTTGATTGTCTAGACTAAAGTGATGGAGAAAATGCTGCTAATGAAATGTATCATGTCTTTAGCTATTGTAACAAAAATTAAGTATATATTTTTCCATTATTAAAAAATTATTCAACTAAGAAGTCATTCACATTGTCAACATCAATGACATAAAGAAAAACATCAAGTAATATTATGTAGTACACTTGGAAAGCTGATTGCTGAATATTTGCCAGCACACTGCTGCTGGTCATGGCACAGTTGATATCGTTGCTTTGGTAGGAAATAGATAATGTAAATTTATTACACTGATTTTCTCCTTTAAGAAATAGTATTATGACTATTATGTGAGCATTAAGAAAAAAGGTTGAATTTTAAAAGTCATTAACTTTGGCACATAATAATTTTAAAGTAGATAATTTGAAGCCTTTGATAGGTCTGTTGCAGATTAGAAATAGAATCATAGAATTTAGAGTTTCTCTAGTATATGTCAGTCATCCAGCCTTTATCTAAATTCTTCTAGAGGCAGAGCACATTTCCTGATAATAACATTGGAGAACTCTAGAAGTAGAGTTCTTTCTTACATTTAGCTAAATTTTGTTTTCCTTTAATTTCTGACAACTGGTTCTAGTACTGACTTCTGGAGAAACATAGAAACATAAGCAAGAAATTTTGTCTCTTTTATAGAGCAACCAATCTTTCAGGTATAAAGTTAGCCTGGTTTTTCATTTAAAACTCTTTGGGCAAGAGTTATACCTTTAGTTCTTTTAACTCTACATTGTGTGACATATTTTCTAGACTTTGTAATCTAAGAGTGTGTTGCCTTTTAAAGCATCATGTCACAATTTTGGGGCTTTTATTGCCCTTGTGAACAAAATAAAAGCCTTTAGATTTTTCTTTGTGCAAATTGTACAGAAGTCATGTCTTCTGCCTTTTGTTTGATTCTTTAAAAAAAAAAAACTCCAAAACATCCTTGTGTTTACTGTTTTATACTTTCATATTGCTTTCAGCACAGCATTTCAGATTATAGAAATGATTTTGAATTTTAATTTTATAATTTTTGGTATTCTGTCAGTTTTGTGTCAGTTGCAGGTTTGATAAGCACTCAATATTTATTGTTTACATCTAAATTATTGTATAAAATGTTGAATTTCAAAGGGCTATATAATCCTCCTTTAAATAATCTCTAAATTCATCTCCACCCAGTATTATTATTTTTTGTTGTTTAATCCTTTGTGAGTCCATTTATCAGTTCTGCTAAGTCTATCCCCATTTCATCATTTTGTATCCAGAAGTTCATTATGATGTATTTTGTCAAATGTTTTACTTATTGTAATCAAGACGTGCTGTGTCTCTGGTATCCCTTCCTATGAAACACACTTTAGTACCTCTGTCTTTGAAAAGTAGGTATTTTTTGAAAAATCCTGGCATGACTAAATGTTAAGGTCATATTATTCTGCAAATGGAAGATATAAAATACATGAAGAACATTGGACTAGATATTAACTAAGATATCAAAAGAGAAAAGGAAGAAAATCATTCCTGGAGATACTTGATGATCAGGGCCACAGTGTTACTTGGACTGAAAGGAAAATAACCTGTGCCATGGAAATAGAGCTTTTTCACTGAGGAAGTATTCTGGACCAGGTGAAATTTTAGGGATCTGGAATGGAGTGGACAGGATTCGTTAGCCTTTTTTCCTCTCTGCTTTCTCATTATGTCCTTCTTTTGAAATGTATGTTGTGAAATATTAACAGTGGGTGCATCTGCGTGTATGTGGGTGTTTCTCTGTTGTGTATAGAACCTCCTTATTCTCTTTGCCCTGGACAAGTGTATCCCTATTTCATTGCATTATTTTGAAAATTAAAAGAATAACTTGGGCTGGGCATGGTGGCCAATTCGTGTAATCCCAGCACTTTGGGAGGCTGAGGTGGGCAGATCACCTGAGGTTGGGAGTTTGAGACCAGCCTGACCAACATGGATAAACCCCGTCTCTACTAAAAATACAAAATTAGCCTGGCATGGTGGCGCATGCCTGAAATCCCAGCTATGCGGGAGGCTGAAGCAGGAGAATCTCTTGAACCCGGGAGGTGGAGGTTGTGGTAAGTCAAGGTGGCGCCATTGCACTCCAGCCTGGGCAACAAGAGCAAAACTCTTGTCTCCAAAAATAATAATAATAATAATAATAAATAACTCAATATGAAATTCCCTAGCACATTTTCTTGGGTTTAGTAGATAGTAGATAAAGGTTTGTTTAACTTTTGTTAAATTTCTTCTTATTAAATTCCATTGAGCAACCATGATGGAGGTTGTCAGGAAGTTACTAGAGTGAATTGTCTCGTCACAATTTCCTTGGTCTTCTACCCTTCTTCATCCTACCCAGATCTGTTTTATTACTGCTGGAAGCAAGGAAAATTCATAGCAAGTCACTTGACTAGATGATATTAATATAATAATACTTTTCTCTTTTTCACTACTTTCTCTTTTCTAAAAAATCTTAGATCAAAAGCAATGTCTTCTAGAAAGCATTCTCTGAAAAGTCATTTTCTAGACAACATTCCAGTTACTCTTAAAATCATTTTATGTGTGTATATATTTGTGTTGGACAATAAAAAATAAAATAAAAACCTGGGCACAGTGGCTCATGCCTGCAATCCCAGCACTTTGGGAGGCTGAGGAGGGTAGATTGCCTTCAGCTCAGCCTGGGCTTGAGACCAGCCTAGGTAACAGGGTGAAACTCGGTCTCTACCAGAAATTAAAAAAAAACCCAAAACAAAAAAACAGAGCCAGGCATAATGGCATGTGTCTGTGGTCCCAGCTCCTCAGGTGGCAAAGGTGGAAGGATCGCTTGAGCCTCGGAGGACAGAGGTTTTAGTGAGCTGATATGGCGCCACAGCACTCCAGCCTGGGTGACAGAGTGAGACTCTGTCTCAAAAACAAAAAAGGAAATCTTTTGGCTCAATACATTGTAATTAGTGTCTGATAATTAAATCATTCTTCTCTTGCAGATTGTGGTGGTGCCATGCAGCAAGAAGCAGAGAGATGCAGAATTCGAGCCAGAAGGCCTGACATGGCACTTTATGTACCAAAAGCTCGAAGGGGTGCAGTACTCCTTAAGACAGGTGATGAAGAAGAAAGCTGTGGTTCACCTAACTCTGTGATGAAAGAAAAGCAAAAAGAAAGTTCTCCCTCCCAAAAAGAAGTCTTTAGAGACAAACCAGAGGTTCCAAGACTAAGTATCAATCCTGACAGAAAGGAGCATAACTGTAGAGAAGGAAAGAAATCTTCAACAAAATTAAGAAAGGATACATGCCTTCAAAAAACAAATAGCATTTGTTCTAAGAGAGAAACCACTGAATCCAAAGAAGTATTATCCCAAGAACATCAGCAGGGAGCCCCAAATGCTGGGGTTATACCTAATGCATCTTTACAGAGACATTTTAAACCAAAGAAGGGGGAGTGTTTGGAAGTTCAAACTACAGATGTGACAGGGCATGGGAGTATACTTCTATCACAGGCCTGTTCAGAAATCAGTGAGGCTCAGTTTCCAAGCAAACCATTCCAAAATGTGGAATTCTATGATTTCGATAGGCATGAACCTGATGGGGAAACATTTGAAGACAAGGATTTGGAAAGCAGAATTGAAACCGATACCAAGGTGTTGGAGATACTATCTGAGTTTCCTAAAGTTTTTAGTTCTGTAATGAAACCTGAGAATATGATTGCACCAATTAAACTAAGCGCTGATTCTGGAATTGTACAAGAAGGCATGCAAACATCAGATGGAATATTGAAGTCCAGCAGCGGAGGCATCACCACTCCTTCTGTTCCTGGAAGTCCAGATGGTGTCTTTGATCAAACTTGTATAGATTTTGAAGCTGAGAATGTAGGTGGTGTAGCCAATAGTACAGGTTTCATCTTAGATCAGAAAGATACAGATTCTATTTCTGAAACTGTGGGTCATGTCTCTCATAAAATGACTACAGTCAGCAAATTAGAGAGCACAAATGACACTGTTAGTCCAGTAATGATTAGAGAATGTGAGAAGAATGACAGCACTGCTTATGAGTTACATGTGAAGCACGAACCTCCTGATACAGCTGTCCTTGCTCATGAAACACCTAGAGACAATGGATTTAAGAATGTAGGTGACATTACCAATAAAGCATGTATGATGGACACTACAGGCATGTCCTGTAGTGATCATGTAACTGTTGACATCCCTTATGTAGTTTCAGTTAGAATAGCTGATGAGACCTCTAATAACAAGCATAATTTCTCAAAGTTTATAGGAATGAGTACAGATGCAACCCCTCTTTATGTAGCTAGAAGTGGGAATGATACTGAAAATTTCAGCAACCTGACTGCTTGCTCAGATATTTATACTGAGAGTATTTCATCTCATTTTACAGAGTCAACAGGAAAGTTGATAGAGAGCTTGTCAGATTGTGCTTCCTCCTTACCTATAAAAAAGATTGCTGGTAGTAATTATAACACTTTTTTGGACTCTGAACTCAGTATGTTAAATGGGACAAAAGTACTTTCCGACAGTGCCATAGGCAGTGATCTGGGTAGTACTGGTGATACAACAGAAGCATTGCATGAAGTAAGAACTGCTGAAGAATTCAAAACAAAAGAGCAAGATGACTCAGAGGATATAGAATTTGTTATATCTACGCCTAATAGGGAATCATTATCTATGGAAACATCCATCGAACCAAAAGCAACTGAAACTTCTCACACAGAGGGAAGTACTGCCGCTGAGGAGAGCTGGGAGTCTATGTTTAATGATGATGGTGACTGCCTGGATCCACGTCTTCTACAAGAGGTATGTTTAATTGAAATTGCTTGATACTTAGACAATTTATAGATTAGGATTTCAGTGGTAATTTTATAGATATTGATGCACATTCACTGATATTTAAGAGTATCCTGCAATAAACTAATAGTCTTGTAGATTGAGAAAAGAATATATGATAGATCCTTAAAAAATAAAACATGCAGAATTGAGCTATATCTATAATAGCCAAGTCCTGAGAGATCTTATTGAATAAAGATGAATTTAATGGATTTTGGCTGTCGGTTGAGGAAATACAAAGGAAAACTTCTTCAAAAGGGTTTTTCGGTGTTGACAAGGTATCTTTTACATGGGTCTATTTAAGAGAAGGAGAATAGTTTATTAATATCTTTATTTATATTTTATTTTCTAGTGGTTGTTGGAATGTTAGACACTAGAGGGAAGGGAAGTAGAGAAAGGAAGGGTAAAATACAAGAAAGTATTATTGTTTTTTAAGGCGTTTATACTGGGTTAAATTGAAGAATAAATTACTATTTATCATAAGTAGAAAATATAAGTGAATTATATGCTGGCCAGTTAGAATTTATAAATAAATGTTAGATTTGAGGCACCTTAGAAATTACTCAGTTCAGTCTTCTTGTTTTCTTAATTGAAACGTTTACTCTGTATCCAACATTTAAATTCCTTACCATAAATAAGAATCATTGGTTTTAAGTAGTAGGACCACTCCCTCTTTCATTCCCTATAGTGGGTTCACATAAACCTTACCTGGAAGGGAACAAAATTGTTTTCCTAGAAGAGTACCAGTTTTATAAATGAAGAAGTTGAAGCTTAGTGGTCCAAGGCAAGATTTCAATCTAGTTTTGTCTTAATCCAATGTTCATGTTCTTTGTACGAGACCATTTCCTCACCTAAAGGGTTTCTTTTGAGGCATTCCAAAGACCCTTTTGAATACTAAGTGATGAATCTTTTGTTTCTGAGAATTAAGCTAGAAGTATAGAAAAATTATCACGTCTGTGAAAGAGCCACATGAGACTGAAAAGGGCAGTCCATTGGACAGAACTGAATTTCCAATACACCAGGCAATCCCACCTCGTTCTTGGGAAGTGTTTGCACAGACGGAATTTCCCTGTACCACAAACGAGCACATCCTTCTGTCAGGTCAGGAAACACTGTATCTTAAACGTTACTTAGAATATAGAGCAGAGAATATCTATGAATGAGCATCCATCATGAGCCTTGAAATCACATGCAAAATTATGTACATATGTGCATTTTTTCATACCTTTCATCGGACTCTCAAAGGCAGTGATTTCCAAAGTATGGTCCCTAGACCAGCAGCATGAGTATCACCTGGGAACTTTTTAGAAATGCAAATCCTTTAGCCCAGCAAACTGTCTATTTACAACTTTTTCAGGTGATTCTGATGCATATAAAGCTTGAGAATCACTGCTTAAAGGTAATACACTTAAATCTATGTCAGAATGTGAATGGGGAACTAGAGACCACTGTCAGCAACTGTCAGCCCATAATTAGAAAAATACTGTTCAGTGGATGTTTGAGATCCAAATCAGGTTAAGAAATAATAATAAGGTGGGAAGTTAGGTGAATATAGAGATGTTATTAAGAATTAAAGCATTGAGAAAAGGCTTTAGTCGGAGAAAATAAACAGTGTTCACATGAGTTGGTGAAAGGACTACATGAGGAATAGAAAGCATATGAACGTGTAGGAGAGATGAACAGCTTCCTCCAAAGGAAGAGCGTGGCTCTCGTGGCCTTTTACACATGGTTTAGTACTCCAATAAATATTTATCCAATGAATGGAGTTAATAGGGCAGAGTTGGGGGCTCTGTGTGGGGTGGCTCCAGGGGCTTTCAAACATCAGGGGCTCGAACTTGGATTTGGTGAGGTGGCTTGTGGATATGACTTGTGTATTGGAAGAGGGGGAGTTCAGGTGTATAACTCAGTTTTTCAGGTCTTTGCAGTGTTTAGAGTAGATATAAAAGAATTTAGGCAACAACTCAGTATTTTGAGGAGGATAATAACATAGTTAAAGAGGACATTGGGATGACCTAAAGCTGGAATTGAGAGGAAAACAAAGAATATAGTATTTTAAACTGAAGATAGACAGTGCCTGGATATTGTGTTCGGATTATCTTTGGAGGTACTTGGAAGAAACTAGGGTGTTTTGAGGAATGAGTATATATGAGAGCAGGAAGGAGGGAAATGGATTGAGAATGCAAGTAGCAGATCCAACTCCAAAACTATGGGCTCTTCTGCTTTGGGTTTTAGAAAATGTAATAATGATGTTATTAAAAGATGTCACAAATTCAGTAACATTCATAGCCCTTTGATGACTTCTGGTTTATTATTTTTATTGCTCCAAATTTACTTTATTAAGTGCTAAACCAGAGTGAGTACCTGCCTACCTTGAAAACTTTCCAACCGAAGGTTTTTGGCTATTTTCCCAGCTGGCCTGTTTCTTGATTGATAATGGCTAGACATATGGAGGTATGTCTAATACTTCTAATAGTCAGGTATGCCATAGAGCAAGGTGTGACAGCCATTGGCTTGTGAAGCAATTTCCTGTGACATTTGAACCTCCAAAACTGCCTCAAGGAAGTAGTGTAAGTAGGTCATTATTAAGCTCCCAGAACTGCATCTCTTGATGAGTCTCCAAAAATCACACTTAGTGTCCTAAAGCCACGGTATGGAATGCCCAGAAACTTAAGTTGGTAATTGATAAAGGAGACAATATTGGCATGACTTTTTTTAGTCCTTTGAATTCTTGGTAGAAGAACACAAGGGTTATTGTTCACTAGAAAAAACTTTCATAGCCACTACTGCCATCTGTAGTGATCAGCAAATCGATTGGTTGGAGGATTAGTGGGATGCCAGTAGCATAACACTCCTGTTGATAAATAACAGCATCTGTCACCTTCACTGTCATTTCTGGCCCTGATTTGAATTTTTAGATGGGGTAAATATTTAGGAATTTCCTAAACTTTTAAGAATTTGAGTCCTTCTTTTCATTACAAAAGGCCACTAATATTATACAACCATATTCTATAATACTATGTAGACCATAATGGGAAAGAGAAGAGTAAAAGGAATACCATCTTTTCCCACTCATCTTCCTTCTCTGTGTGTGCTAACTTACATTTTTGTACTTTGTCTCCCTATAGTCTTTTGTAAAATTGCTGCCCATGTTAAGTGGAAAACCCAAAATTGAAAGATTTATAATCCAGTCCCTAAAAGGAAATTATATGACATACAAAGAGAGGAAAGCCCTTCATATCCCAAACCCTAGAGGCCTCATAAATAGTTGGTAGCCCATCACCTTTCAGTTAGCTAGCAAATATTGAACACTTAGAGTTAAATCCCAAATATCTACATATATGTTGTTATCACTGCTGTGTTAAAGGCACTGTGCTACATGCCTTCCTTTGCTCTGAAGTTGTTTGTGTTTTATTTGGAGAGAGTATGTAACTATGTGACTAGTCACACAGCAATCTGTAGGGTAATTAGTATAAAACAACCTTATAACAGATGTATTAAAACTGTATTTCATTACCTGATAAGTGAGACAGAAAATGACTTCAGGTAAGATGGGGAAAAAAGAACAAAAGGGATTAGATCCCCCCATGCTAGACTGGTTGATGCAGTTTCATGTGGGCAAGGCTATAGAATTAAACAAGAGATTATAGTTCCCACTTTTACTATGTTGTTCTGTGTTCCTAATTTCTGTTTCCTTTCTGTTTTTAAAAAATGTATAGACTTTAGTTTTGAATACTTTTAGATTTATTTTAAAAAATTGAACAAAGAGTATGGAGTCCGTATGTACCCCCTTAGCTGTCTAGTTCTAATTTTTTTCTACAGTATCTTTTATTAGTTCTAGCTTATTTTAACAGATTTATAATTCATATTTTTATTAAAATGTCTGAATTGACATGTTATTGACTGCCTAAGTGGGGATTTATAGACTCACTTTCCAGATGTTGTGTATTCTAATGCAGTCAGTTGGGACATCCAGTGAAGAATCTGAGTGAATTATGTACTCTGTTTTTATTGTTCCGTCCATTAGTGAATGATGACTAGATCTCTGGTCCAAACAGTAAAAGAGAAAATTAAGTAGATTCCATTGCTCATAGTTTGTTTTGTTTTTGTAACCAGGTGACTCCTAAAATAAAAAAATCTCCCTTCAGAGCTATGTTATATTTGTTGCATAACATTTTTTCCTCAGAATCAGCATACAAGCCAGTAGCATTTTAATTTCTGATTCCCTTTCAAAACTAAAGAAAGGTGAAAAGTTCTGGGCCTTTCTTGTCAGTACAAGGAAGCTTTTATTTAAGGATTCTTGTCTGAAGAGTCAGAGATTCCTTTTGTACCTTGATGTGTCCTTGACAGTGCTTGTTTCAGTGAACTCCATGAAATAATGACATGTGGAGTATGGTTGGGATATTTTTTAATTTATCAGGGTTTATAGTAAATCATAAAATCTTAAATTGATTTTCTTCAATAGAAAATGAGTTAACAAGCAGTTAAGTGGAAGAGAAAAACAGAAATAAAGGGCTTGAATAACCTCACCTACATAATTGAGAATTGACTATACGGGTTAATTCTATGTAAATAGATTTTTGAAGCAACTGTAGTAATTTTACATCACCAACTTGTGCTCAAATCTTGTCCTTGTCCCTGTAACCCCCAGTGCCTCTCATTTAAATTTGTTATACCCATAACTGTAAAGTGGTTTATTATGTTTAATTGTGTTTAATTAAAAATACTCAGAAAAATGTTCTTATTCCTATCTTCCAAGATGAGCCAGAATGTGTATTATAGTCCTTGACATATAAGGACTCAGAATTAGAGCTTTATCCTGTCTTAGAGATAGAACTATACAAGTCATTTTCAAAAAGTGAAATGTTAGCATTTAAAATCATTTCTGAAAGTAAGTCTCATTAGTTCCACAAGACTGTCAACTCCTTAAACATTGATTCATTAATCTAGTCGAGCTCTAGTCTAGTCTAGCCTATAATCTAGTCTGGCCCCTTCTTGTTTTATAGATCAGGTAACTAAGGCCCTGAATGGTTATTGCTAAAGTAAGTTAGTGCCAGAGTTGGCATTAGCATCTGTGCCTCCTGGTTTCTAGTCCTGTGCTCTTTCCATGATATTAAGCCTTTGTCTCTACCTGACAGGTTTCAGCCAGTCCACAGATATTGAACAAATATTCTGTGCCCAGGACTGATCTTGGTGATGTTGGGGGTAAAAGAGAAGGATAGCAATATTTACACAGTTTACAGTCTTGTGGAACTAATGAGACTTACTTACTCTCAGGAATGACTAGAAAAAAAAAAGAGTATTCTATTTCAATGAATTGAAAATCCCTTTGATTGTGAAATATATCATTATTTTATGTATTACTAAGGTAGAAAAAACATTGATACAGTGTTTTTCCCTTAGAATTTTAATTTTATACATATTGAAACAACTCTTAATTAGAAATAAGTTTTTGTCATATTTTGACTTCACACATAAAAAATGTAAAATAAATTGGTTAAGATTTTCCTAATATTTCATATTCACAATCCAACTCTAATAATTTCTTGATTCAGCCACTGATATTGATGCTTTCCTATTCAGTGTCATCCACTTTGCCATTAAGAACTTTGATGATGTAGCATTTCTTAAAAGAATACATAAAAGAACGAAAAATCTTTGTTGCTGGATTCTCAAGACACCTTTGCACTTATGTAGAGCTATTCTGATATCTGGAATTTTCTTCCACATTACTGACTACCCTTTCTGTCAGTTTTGGTGCTGGTGCTTCTGATACACATGTGCAGGAAGCAATAACAATATGCATGATTGTGATGCATCCTGATGTCAGTGATGTTAAAATGTGAAAAAAAGGATATATCTTAGTTGATGAAATGTGATACATATCCAACTGCTAAATGTCAGGAGATAGAGATACAGGAAAGGAAAGATCACCAAACTGGAGTAAACAGGGAAAGAAGCATCAAGAGAAGTTAAAGATTGAAGCTGGATCTTGGGAGAGGAAGGTTCATGAGCAGAAAAGGCATTCCAGGTTGTGAGAACAGCTTGCGAAAAATACAGAATCCTTCCAGAACCAGGTCCTGAGTTTGTCACTATCAGAAGTTTAGATGATTTATTTTGAAATTTTGTTTTCTTTTTATAATTTATTTGGAATTTTCTTTGTGATTTATTAACCAGGGCAATTAAAGTTTATTGGTAAAGGGAAAGAAAAATAGATCATTTTTTTTCCCTCAAATTTTGGAGTGTCATCCAGAATCATTTGAAAAATATATATTGTGACCTGAGCATGGTGGCTTACACCTGTAATCCCAGCACTTTGTGAGGCTGAGGCAGGTGGTTCGCTTGAGTACAGGAGTTTGAGACCAGCCTAGGCAACATGGTGAAACCTCATCTCTACAAAAAATACAAAACTTAGCCAGGCATAGTGGCATGTGCCTGTGGTCACAGGTACTGGAGAGGGTGAGGTGGGAGGATTGCTTGAGCTCAGAAGGCAGACACTGCAGTGAGCCAAGTCACACCACTGCACTTCAGCCTGGGCAACAGAATGAGACCCTGTCTCAACATACATATATTTGTTGTTGTATAAATCAAATAAGTCTTGGGTTTTTTTGTTTGTCTGTTTTTTAGGTGGTGGGGTTTGAGACAAGAGTCTCACTTTGTTGTCCAGGCTAGATAGAGTGAAGTGGCATGATCTTAGCTCACTGTAGCCTCAAACTCCTGGGTTCAAACAGTTCTCCTGCTTCAGCCTCCCATGTAGCTGGGGCCACAGGTGGATGCCACCATGCCTGGCTACGTTTTTTAAAATTATTTTTTGTAGACGATGGCTCTTGCTATGTTGCCTAGGCTGGTCTTGATCTTTTGGCCTCAAGTGATCTTCTCGCCTCAGCCTCCCAAAGTGTTCGGAGGCATGAGGTATGAGCCACCACACCCAGCCTAGAATCATTCTTGTTAAGCATGCATTTGGGCAAAATAATTAACTTGAAGCCTGTGTGTTTTATTCATTCTATAAATATATATTGACTGCCTAGTTTGTGCAAGATAATGTGTTCAGTGGGGGAGTGTAGGAATAAATACCACATGTCAGTAATAGTTGAATTCAAAATTGAGATGTTGGTAAGGAAATCGAAATTCCATCTTTCCTTTCCAGCCTTATTTACTGGAATAAGGTATTAGTTTGCTAGGACTGTCATAAGTTTTATAGTTTCAGGTCTTATGTTTAAGTCATTAATTTATTTTGAGTTGATTTTCATATATGATAAGAGATAGGAATTTAGCTTCATTCTTCTGCATATAGACATCCAGTTTTTCCAGCACCATTTATCGAAGAGGGCATCCTTTCCCCAATGTTCTTGGCGCCTTTGTCGAAAATCAGTTGGCTGTAAATACATGAACAGAATAGAGTTCTCCGTTCCGTTCTATTGGTCTGTATGTCTGTTTTTATACCAGTATCATGCTGTTTTGTTTACTACAGCTTTACAGTATTTTTTGAAATGAGGTAGTGTGATACCTTTAGGTTTATTCTTTTTGCTCAGTATTGCTTTCACTATTCTTTGTCTTTTGTGGTTCCATTCAATTTTTTTTTTTTTTTTAAGAGACAGAGTCTTGCTCTGTCACCAGGTTGGAGTGCAGTGGCACAATCTTGGCTCACTGCAACCTCCACCTCCTGGGTTCAAGTGATTCTCTTGCCTCAGCCTCCCTAGTAGCTGGGACTACAGGTGTGCGCCACCATGCCTGGCTAATTTTTGTATTTTTTAGTAGAGATGGATTTTCACCATGTTGGCCAGGATAGTTTCATTCTCTTGACCTCGTGATCCACCTGCCTCAGCCTCCCAAAGTGCTGAGGTTACAGATGTGAGCCACCGTGCCTGGCCTCCAAATTTTAGTATTGTTTTTTCTATTTCTATGAAGAATTGTCATTGGTATTTTGATAGGGATTGCATTGAATCTTTAGATTGTTTTAGGCAATATGGTCATTTTAACAATATTATTCTAATTCCTGTGCACGTGATGTCTTCCCGTTTGTTTGTATTCTCTTCAGTTTTCTTTCATCAGTGTTTTATAGTTTTCCTTGTAGAGAGCTTTCACTTCCTTGGTCAGATTTACTCCTAGGTATTTTATTTCGTTTTTTATAGTTATTATAAATGGGATTGCTTTCTTGATATTTCTTTTTTTCAGTGAGTATGCTATTGGTGTACGAAAATGCTGAGTTTTATTGGTTGACTTTGTATCTGGTAATTTATTGAATTTCTTTATCACTTCTAAGAGATTTTCTGTGGAGTCATTAGGTTTTTCTCTATATAAGATCATTTCATCTTCAAAGAGATGCAATTTGACGTTCTCTCTTCCAGTTTGGCAGCACTTTATTTCTCTTACCTGTTGGTCTGTCCAGGACTTCAAGTACTACATTGAATACAAGTGGTGAAAGTGGACATTGTTCTGTTCCCATTCGTAGAGGAAAAGTGGAAAGCTTTTCCCATTCAGTATAATGTTAGCTGCGAATTTGTCATATATACCCTTTATTACGTTGAGGTATGTTTCTTCTATTCCTAATTTGTTGAGAGTTTTTATCATGAAGTGATGTTGACCTTTATCAAGTGCTTTTTTTGTATCAAGATGTTTGTATGGGTTTTGACCTTCATTCTGTTGATAAATGTATCACATTTTTGCAAAAATCTTCAACAAAATACTAGCAAACCAAATTCAACATTAAAAAAAAAATAGTCAAATGGGGTTTATTCTAGGAATGCAAAGATGATGCAATGTATGAAAATTTTATGATTTGACCATGGTTAGTCTAGCTGGTTTATTGATTTTTCTTTTTATATTTAAAAAAAACCCTTTTTGTTTCATTGATTCTTTGTATTTTCTTAGTCTCTCATTTAGTTCCACTGTTATCTTTATTATGTCTTTTTACTAATTTGGGGTTTGGTTCTTGCTTTTCTAATCCTTTGAGGTGCTTCATTAGGTTATGCTGAGGAGAATGTGTTCTACAGTTGCTGGATAAAGTATTCCAGTAATGTCTGTTAGATCTGTTTGGTTTACAGTGCAGTGTAAATCCAATGTTTCTTTGTTGATTTTCTGTCTAGATGATCTGTCCAGTGCTGAAAGTGGGATGTTGAAGTCCTCAACTATTATTGTATTGGAATCTATGTCTCCCTTTAGATCTAATAGAATTTGCTTTATATATCTGGGTGTTCTCTTGTTAGGTGTGTATATATATTTACAATGTTATATCATCTTGCTGAGTTGATCTCTTTAGCATTATGTAATGACTTTGTTTCTTTCTTTTCTTTTTTTTATTTTTTATTTTTATTTTTTTATTTTTGTGGACAGAGTCTGGCTCTGTGTCCTAGGCTGGAGTGCAGTGGCATGGTCTCAGCTCACTATACCCTACTCCCCACCTTCTCCACCTTCTGGGTTCAGGCAATTCTTGGGCCTCACCCTCCTGAGTAACTGGGATTACAGGTGCACACCATTACTACCAGCTAATTTTTGTATTTTTAGTAGAGATGGGGTTTCACCATGTTGGCTAGGGTGGTGGTCTCAAACTTCTGGCCTCAAGTGATCTGCCTGCTTCAGTCTCCCAAAGCGTTGGGATTACAGGTGTGAGCCACCATGCCCAGACCTTTTAAAAGTTTTTTACTTAAAAGTCTATTTTATCTCATAATTACTCCTGCTTTGCTTTTGGTTTCTATTTGTGTGGAATATCTTTTTCCAACCTTTTACATCTGGCAATATGTGTCTTTACAGGTGAAGTGTTTCTTATAGGCAACATATAGTTAGGTCATGTTTATTAATCTGTTCAGCCAAATTATAACTTTTAAGTGGAGAATTTAACCCATTTACATTCATGGTTATTATTGATAGGAAAGGACTTACTCCTGTCATTTTGTTGTTTTCTGGTTGTTTTGTATATCTTTTGTTTCTTTCTATCTTATTTATCTTTACGGTTTGATGGTTTTCTGTGGTGGTAACATTTGACTCCTTTCTCTAATTTGTGTCTGTTCTGCCAGTGAACTTTATACTTCCATGTGTTTTTATGATGGTAGCTAGCATCCTTTCACTTCCAGGTGTAAGATTTCCTTAGGCATTTCTTGTAGGTCCAGTCTCATAGTTATGAATTTCCTGTTTTTGCTTGTCTGGGAACAGCTTTATTGTTGTTCCCATCTGATGAGAATTCCCTTCTATATATCCCTTCAATATTAACTTGAAGGTTTGCACTTGCTGTTTTTTAGAATTCTTAGTCTTTGACTTTTGACAGTTTGACTACAGTGTGCCTTGGATAAGACATTTTTTTGAGTTGAATCTGGGAATCTTTGAGCTTCCTATCTATATTTGGATGTCTATATCTCTTGCAAGACTTGGGGCATTTTCAGCTGTTATTTCATTAAATAGATTTTTTGTGCCTTTAGCCATCTCTTCTCTGGAACTCCCAAAATTTAAATAGTTGTCATTTTGTGATGTCCTTTATTTCACATAGGCTTTCTTTATTCTATTTATTTTCTGATGAGGTTATTTCAGAAGTTCTGTCTTTAAGTTCAAAATTCTTTCTTCTTCTTGATCTAGTCTCCTGTTGCCTTTAATTGCATTGTTGGTTTCATTCATTGAATTCTTCAGTTCCAGGATTGATTTGGTTCTTCTTTATGATCTCTCTTTGTTGGATTTCTCATTGAGGTCATGAATTGTTTGTCTAACTTCCTTGTATTATTTATCTATGTTCTATTGTATCTCACTGACCTTCTTTAATATTTTTGAATTCTCTTTCAGGCATTTCATAGATTTCTTTTTCATTGGAATGTTGGTGGAGAATTATTGTGTTCTTTTGGAGGGTATTATGTTTCCTTGCTTTTTTATGTCTCTTGTGTTCTTTCATTGATATCTGTGCATCTACTATTATAGTCACTTCCTCAAATTTTATGGATTGGCTTTCGTAGGGGAAATACTTTTTCCTGTAGATATATCTGTTCTTTTGGGTCAGGTGCTTTGGTTTTGATTCTGGGTGGGTACAGTAGCATAGTTTCTGTACGATTTCTTGGGCTGTAGTCAGTCATTTGTGTCTGAAAGTTTCCCAATGGCTTTGGCTGTGGTGATTAGTGAAGGCTGTAGTAGAGTTTTGCTGGGGATGAGGACACTAGGTAGAGACCAGTCCTTGGACAACAGCAGGCTGAGTGTGCTGATCCTTAGGGCTCCAGGCAGCGTTCTGTGCACCAAACATAGTGAGTCTGGACAGGTTGATTCTTAGGCCTCCAGGCAGTTTACTTGGGTGCCAACAGTGGCAACAACATGCTGGGTGAGCAGATGGGTCCTTGGACTCCTGGGCAATGTGTGTTGGTGATGGTAGGAGCAGCAGTGGGCTATCCCTCTGGCTCCCAAACAGTACGCAGAATGTGCATGCAGGTGGTGGGTTGGGGTGGGTCAATGTCCGGGCTCCCTGATGGTGGACTTGTATGCAGCCTGTGGCAAGTGGAGCAGGCTAATCCCTAGCCCTCAGGAGCATGCTTGGGCACCACTGGTTGTCACAGCAGCAGAAAGCTGTGTAGGCTCATCCTTAGGCCCCCAGAAGGTATGCAAAAATGACACGTGGGTGAGTCTGCTTTCAAGTTCCCCTTGTGTGTGTGGGTGCCAGCAGCAGCAGCTAAGGAGGGCATAATGTGGCATATTTTTATTTTTTGTCTGTAGGGAATAATTGTCATGTGACTTCGGAACTTCGTGTTTTTCCTTTTATATATTGAAGAACTAAGTATTAAACAGAAAAACAACAAAAAATAAAAACTGAATAATGCATGCCTTGTTGACCTTGTGCTCTCTCCCCTATCCTTTTATTCCTTTGGAAATAGGCATCAGGGCAATAATATCGTTACAAGTTGGGTAATAGTTTATAGGTAATAGTTTCAAGACTAACGGCCTTCAGTGTCTTCAAACCGTCTATTTTGGGAAGTTAATTCAGTTGCATGGTTTTGTGGAAGCTAGTTGTGCATATGAAGGAATACTTTCGTATCATGTATGCTTTATAAATAGCAACACAGACCACTATTTAAAATCCTAAAAATACTTGTGATTCATAACTCAAAATTGTTTTCTCTGAATCATTTGTAAACTTTCCCTTAGTCTATGATAGATAGATCAGAATGAGTGAAATTCTAAACCTCTACCCTCTATTTTTGCTCTGTCAGACATTTCTTAGCCCTAATAAAAAATATTTGTGAGTCCTACACTATGAAGGTTTCACATTGACTTTATAGGAGGGATTGCCCACATACATGTGAGTCGTAAGGTAAATGTTTCTTTTGTCTACAATAGAAATATAATGCAAGTCACAAATGTGAATCACATGTATAATTTTAAATTTTCTATTAGCCATATTAGAAAAGTAAAAAGAGGTAAAATTAATAACATATTTTTAACCTAATATGTTCACAATATTACTTCAACATATAAGCATGAAAAATCATTAATGAGATTTTTTTTGTATTAAATCTTGAAATCTAAGGGATATTTTATACTTACAGTGTATCTCAATTTGAACTAGCCACATTTCATGTATTATATAGCTGCATGTGACAGGCAGCTACTGTATTGGACAGTCCAGGCCTAACTGCAAAAATATCTTCATAATCAGTGGATCAGATTGTAGAGCTTTTTCTTAAAGCTTTCCATACTGCCATGTGTAATCCCTCTGTGTCAGTGATCCTACCTCCCCATCCCTCTTCATAGTCTTTATCTGCCTCACTTGTCTTTATACCATCTTGTCCTCTCTCTGACACTTCCTCCCTTTTATACCACATATCCTCTCCTTCTTTCTGTCAAGTTCTCTTGCATATTTTGCTGAGATTCTGAGGAGAAAAAGTTCCATTAACAGTATGGTCTCCTACCTCCACAAAAAAGTGTGTTACCAGGGAAATGTAAGCTGATCCTATAATCTGGGGAAATGAAGTTCTTCCTCTTCTTGGAAAAGATAGGAATCTCTGATGATAGTGCATTTTGAATGACATAGGAAAAACTGATCAGAAATGTGTAACGTGTAGCATTTGTTTCATGAAATGTAGAATAAGAATTAGGTTTTTTTGCTATTATTAACACTGTTATAAATCAGTGTCAGAAGCCAAATGTTTAACAACTACCTCGGAAATGGATATAAGTATACAAGTTTAGTTTTGCTGACTAGGTTAGAGCAAAGGAGCATAACCAGATTTTCTTGCCAGACTATCTTGTCATTTCCTTCCTTTTTATAGCCTTTTTTTTTTCCCTTTTTTTTTTTTTAAGACAAGATCTTGCTCTGTAACCCAGGCTAGAATGTAGTGGCATAATCTTGGCTCACTGTAGCTGTGACCTCCTGGAATCAAGCTATCCTCCCACCTCAGCACCCTCCCCCACCCAAGTAGCTGGGATTACAGGTGTGTGCCACCATACCTGGCTAATGTTTTGTATTTCTGTAGAGGCAGGGTTTTGCCATGTTGCCCAGGCTCCTGGACTCAAGCAATCCACCTGCCTAGGCCTCCCAAAGTGCTGGGATTACAGGTCTGTGCCACTGCACCTGGCCTATAGCATTTCTTAGGATTTATATTTCTAAGATATTTCATGATTTGCATTGTGTCTTTCACAATGTATTATTTAGCCCCAATTTATAAATGTACAAGCATGCAGTTCCTTGTTTTATTTGGGTTTTGCAAAGTAACTCACAGTCAGTGTTAAAAATGAAGAAAACAATTTTGCAATAACCTCAAAAAGAATAAAACCTAATATGTTAGGTTTTATTTTATATATGAATACATTTAACAAAAGAGATATGAAACTTACACTCTGAAAACTGTAAAACATTGTTGGAAGAAATTAAGAACTTAGAGAAATGGAAAGACATCCCATGTTCATCTGCTGGAGAACTTAATATCATTAAGAAATTTCCCAATTTGATTTACATATTCAGTGCAATCCCAGCTGCCTAGTTGGCAGAAAGTTTTTGCAGAAATTGACAAGCTGATCCTTAAATTCTGTAGAAATGCAAGGTGCCCTAAATAATCAAAAGTGATTTTAAAAAGAACAAAGTTGGAAGACTCAGGCTTCATAGTAAACTTCTTGATTTCAAAGAGTACTGTAAAGCTACAGTAATCAAAACAGTGTGGCACTGGCATAAAGATCGACTTGCAGGTTATTGCAGACTCCTTTTGTCTCTGGCCTCTGAGTTATTCCAAACTGTTAAGACTAATCTACTCTAGACATTTAAGAATTTGTTAAAAGTTTAGCTGATATCTTCTTGCCCACTTGTGTGGTGGTCACTTCTTCCAGGGGTCTGCCAAAGGCAAAACAGTTTATGGATTCTGTTTCTCTTTGGGAGAGACTTTCATTGTATGGATTTTAAGATAGCAAGAAAAACTGGTTATCTTAACCAGTTTCTTACTCAGCTCTCTGGTAAACTCAAGAAAAGTTACGATTTTATAGATCATCTGGTCTTTTCTCTTGTTATGGTAGGAAGAACATTCTCTTCTGCTTTCTGCATCCTAAGCAGAGTGGAACTAATATGGTGTTTGGCCTGTAACAGATTTAGCATTCCGTTAAAATTTGTTTAAAGTGGGTTGAATTTACTGAATAATTATGTGTCAAGCAGTATGCTAAGCACTTATCATATCATCTCATTTAGTCCATGTACCTATCAGTGAGGTGTAGGTACTATTATTATTCCCATTGTTTAGATGTAAAATTGAGGCTTAGTAGAGAAAAGAAATTGGAGGCACAGGAATAAATAATGATTTTTACTGATATTACCCAAGTCACCTTCCTCCTTCTCCCAATAAAACTCTTCAGTCCATTTTTCAACTTCTCCAAGGAGGGGAGATATATTCCTGGCATTCCAAGTTCCTATTTTCCTCATTTGATGGAAAAAGAGACACATTATTAAAGCCAGAGAAAGCTTGGAGGGACCTGGTTAGACTTCTGATTAACAGAGAGAGAGAAAAAAATTAAAGATCTGGTGGCCTTGGGTCATCAACAGTGTCTAGGTTTTATAACAGGTAAATGACAAAATAACTCTCATGGCTTTACTGCCACTTTCCACTTTTCCGTTTTCTTTCTTTTGCTTCCAGTGTGAAGTTCAACTTTTTAAATGTGATAGTAGAATTTTAATTCGTTACCTCCTTTATTAATTCCTTCACTAGCTTGCTATATGTGCATTCCTTAAGATAGGTCTCAAGTTAAGGACATTAAGTATAACTACTTGTACCACTTAATTTTCTTAACAAATGCCTTTATAAGCTGTCTCTTCACCCTTTAATACGTCCAACAAAAAGTGAAGTAAAAAGTTTTCTTGATATTTTTTTTTAATTGTCTTCATTTTTGTTGGCTTCCAGAAAAGAAATTGTGATATGAACCTGGTCAGTAAGCTCAATTAAAACAAATATTATTAATTAATCTCTTCAGCTATTAACTGTCAGTTTCCAAGATATGCCATTTATAACTCGCCACAGTATTCAGTCTGTGTTTTCTCATATCCTGGTTAGAGATGCAAGTTGAGTTTCATGCATTGCCTGTCTGCTGGAATTTTAACACTTTTTCAAGTATTCCACATGTATAGTATAAACTGGGTGATAAACACCTGATCATTATTGTATCTGTGAATAGAATTAATACAGAGACCATGCCAAAAGTTGAGGAATGGGAACATGTAGAGAAAAGGAGGTGATTGTTTATATACAGGAATATATTTTATAATAGCCAGGTTTGATGTAACCAGCACTTACATGCTTTGTCCTTTCTAGTTATCAGGGAATACGAAGAGCAGAGAAAGCATCCAGGAACCTAGATTTGATTACTACAACCATGAAGTTCCTGATATTGACCTCAGTGATTGTGAATTCCCACATGTCATTGAAATTTATGACTTTCCCCAAGAATTTCGTACTGAAGACCTTCTACGGATTTTCTGTAGTTATCAGTGAGTATGCAAATGATTGTGGATGTTAGGGAGGGTGAGATGAAGTCTTCAAAAAATGTTTTCTGAGACATCATTTCTTGTTTTTCATATCTCCTGTTTTTCATATTTTAGCATCAGGTTGGTTTATTGTCTTTTCCAGGTCCAGTAGAAATTATCTGAATTAAACTACTGTTCTAAGTTCTTTAAAAATGTCAGGTAGCCTTTCTAGCTCCCACTTTAGTATTTAAGAAGACTGTCATCAGTGATGACTTCATGATGCATTTAGTCCATTAATATTTGTTGTAATTATTGATATATTTGCATGAATTGTCAGATTGCCTGTCATCTTTATGTGTTTACTTGTCTTGTCTTTTTCTTTCTTGCCTTCTTTTGGGCTTACTGCAGCCTCGACCTCCTGGGCTCAAGCAATCCTCCCAGCTTAGCCTCCCAAGTAGCTGGGACCACAGGTGTGTGCCACCATGCCCGGCTAATTTTTGTATGTTTTTTGTGGAGACAGGTTTCACCATGTTGTCCAGGTTGGTCTCAAACTCCTGCACTTAAGCCATCAGCCTACTTCAGCCTCCCAAAATAATGGGATTACAAGTGTGAGTTACCACACCTGGACTCAGCTAAGTTTTTACAGACAAAATAACTCTTCTTTTTTTATGCTCCTGTTTCATTGGTTTAATTTTATTTAATTCCATGGTGAAAATATCAACTCAAACTGATATAAGTGGGTTTAAGAACACTTGCACTAACCCTTGGTTTGTATGTAGCTGATACTTATATAGGAGAAGTTAAGAGAGAAGTATACCTCTGTATATTTAGCTTATAAGAAAAAATAAGCTTTAGGAATAAAGAGATGATAATCTAGAAATAAAGTTATTAAGAAGATTTTCAGGGTCTGGAAGAAAGTATCAAGAAGGATTATACTTTAATGTTTCAGTCCTGATACTTTAAATGAGCCAGGTCTATAGTGTGATATAACAAATTTAAATTTAAAATTCATCTTGAATGTGTAATGTTCTATATAAGTTCTAGATTATCAAAAGTTAAGGGCTACAGTATAGCCCTTAACTTTTTCTTAAAGGATAAGTAAATATTTTAGACAACTCTGCCATTGTTAAACAAAGGCAAGCATAGACCATACATAAATGGGCATGGCTGTAAACTAAAACTTAATTTATAAAAACAAGTGTTCTGTTTTTGTATGAAGTTCTAGAACAGGCAAAACTAGCTGCTGTGTACTTGTTTAATCAGTTAAGCAGGGAGAACATCAGTTCTATAACTGACAAAAAGAAAGGGTGAATGAATCCTCGAGGATAGTTAATCCCTGCCATAAACTTTAAATGTATAATGTCTAGGTCAGTTTTATTAGAATTAGGTTAAGATCCAGTATCAGAACCTGTTCAACATAAATTACATAATAGATTTTTTAAAAGCAGTCAGTAGGATCACATCCTGTTAGAACTACCTTAGGCTGTCATTAATGATGATGATTCTTTTTTTTTTAGAAAAAGAAAAGGAGAAAGAAAGAAACAGCAAAAGAAAGAAAAAAAGAATGAAAGAGAGAAAGAAAGAGGAAGAGAAAGAGGGAGAGAGAATGAGATTCTTGTTTTATTGCCCAGGCTAGAATACAGGCCCATTTTAATAACTCTAAGCCCACCTTTTCACCCTTGCACTCCTGATACCCCTTAACTTGGTTTGCTTTTTCTTCCTTTTTTTTGTTTGCATAGCACTTATTGTCTTCTAACAATACTACGTAATTTATATAGTGCACTACAACATAATACATAATTTATATACCATATATTTGTTATGATTATTGTCTTCCTATAGGATGGAGGAGCCTGGTATAAATATTTGTTGAATAAATAAATAATGAATAAAATGGATATGATGATTTCTAATGTATAAATGAAAGATTTGGAAAACAAAATAGAACTTTCATAAAGACACTTAAAACTTGTCTTAAAGACCTCCCCTTAAGACACGTGCCTCTCTTTGAAAGAAATTGTTAATCTACAAATACAGATTACATAATTTTCAGTTTATGATGTTATATGTTGTGAGTTGATATCTTGCATTATTTTACGTCTTTGTAGTGACAGTCAAGAATATGTAATTTACATTTACTGTTCGTCTGATATCATTCATGTTATTACTTTCTCCTTATTTTATTTTGTAAATACATGAGCACCAATTACACACTGACTATGGACTAAACATAGTGCTAGGCTCAAGGAACACCGGTAGGTCCTGGAACGTTGATACACACCTGGGCAAAAACATTCCTTTTCATAAATTCAGCAGTTTGGCAATAAATTTCCACAGCAAACGCTTGTATAAAGAGGTCTCTGAAAGAAGTGAGAGCTGCATGTCTGGGGATCAGTGATGCTTTAGACACGATACATAAGGTTTAGGTATTCTATTTTTATTATTGCTTTAATGCTTAACTATTTAACAAGCTACATATAGTAAACTGTAAAATAATGTTCTTCCTTTCTTCCTTCCTTCCTTTTTCTTTCTTTCTTTCTTTCTTTCTTTCTTTCTTTCTTTCTTTCTTTCTTTCTTTCTTTCTTTCTTTCTTTTTCTTTCTCTTTCTTTCTTTTTTTCTCTCTCTCTCTTTTTTCTTTCAGAGTTTCTTTCTTGTTGCCCAGGCTGGAGTACAATGGCACAATCTCAGCTCACCACAACCTCCACCTCCCAGGCTCAAGCAATTCTCCTGCCTCAGCCTCCCAAGTAGCTGGGATTACAGGCATGCACCACCATGCCTGGCTAATTTTGTATTTTTAATGGAGATGGGATTTCTCCATGTTGGTCAGGCTGGTCTCGAACTCCCGATGTCAGGTGATCCACGCCTCCCAAAGTGCTGGAATTACAGGTGTCAGCCACCACGCCTGGCCTTAGAAAGGTTGTTTTCTAAATAACTCTCATACCTCTGTATATAGAGTTTAGTGTTGGCAAACACACACACGGAAGAAATCACAATTGCCAATGCACTATGTTCAGATCTGGGTCCAGGAATGAACTAACCATAACTGCAAATAACAAAGACAACAACAAAAACAAACACCCAAAGAGAACAAAAATGAAGGAAATATTTTCTTTAACATTGCCCTCTGTTTCAGCCAGAGGAAGCAATTAATAGATAAATACAAAATGTATACTTCTTAATTAATATAACATTAGTTTTTCTTTGCTCCTGTAAATGAATGAACAAGAAACATCTTAAAACTATAATTTTGAATTGGCACTGGGATAGGCAGAATAATTGCCCAAATATGTTCACATCCTAATTTCCAGAACCTGTGACTATGTCACATTACATGGCAAATGGGACTTTGCAGATGTTATTAATGTTATAGACTAAAAAACAGGGAGATTATAATGTATTATCCAGCTAGCCTCAGTCTAATCATATGAGTCCTTAAAACAGAGAAGCTTGTCTGGCTGGAAGGGAAAGAAAAGTTCAACACAAGAGGCAGAAGAGAAATGCCAGAAGGAAGAATCATAAGAGATCCCAAGTATGAGAAGGATTTAATGTGCTTTGCTGGTCTGAGATTCAGAGGCCACATACAAGACCTAGTGAGAGATTTCTAAAAGCTAGCAGTAATCTCTGGCTGACAGTGAAGGAACAAGTACCTCAGGCCCAATCTGAAAGAAGCTGAATTCTACCAGCAACCTAAATGAGCTTTGAAGGAGACTACACATTTCTCTATTCCCCTGATAATATCCTATTTAGCCAACATCTTGATTTAAACCTTGGGAAACATGGAGCAAAAAAACTAGTTATTTGTGTTGTTACATTTGTGTTTTTTTTTAAGCTGCTAATATAGACAACAATTATTTAGCCCTTCCAAGGCACCCAGCTTGGTTGAATTCTGAAAATTCAATTCTTTGTCAGTTTCTGGGGTCTTATAATCGATTTACCACAGAGATACAGGCTTATTGAATGTCTATGTCCCCAGATGTGTTCATAAAGCTGCAGTTTAACCCACAGCATGCCTTAAGTATAGCATTTATGTTTTAACTATGCCTATCCACCCTTATACCATGATTTCTGTTAGTAAATTTATCCCAGCTCTTAATATATCTTTTTTTCTCTGAAGTGCAGTAGTTTTCCTGAAAGAGGCATTGGTGAGGAGAAATTCCATTACTGCTATGCTGGGGTAGTAATCCCTGGTTACAAAAAGGATCTCCTGAGAAAATACACTTTCTTGGCATTCTAAGTGTCCAATTAAGAATTAAATGTCTAATAAACAGAACAATTACTTTTGCACAAGAAGTATATTCCCTTGATGGCTCATTAATCTTGTATTCATTAACTGTCTATTACATGTTAGGAATTACTTTGGAAATTGAGGAAACAAAGATAGAACAATAATCCTGTTCAGCCTGTACATTGTTACTGCCTTCATAAAGGTTACAGCCTGAGTGAAAGAGATGAGAGTTTATGAGTCCCTGAGGAGTGCTCATGGAAGGAGACGGCTATTGAGCTCAGACTTGAAGGATGATAAGGGTATGACCCATGAGAAGAGGATTTAGGATTTTTCCAGCTAAGGTGGGGGTCATGTTCAAATGTGTTCAAAGCAGAGGAGAAGTGTTACAAGTAGCTTAGTGTTTCTGTAGTGTGAAGTAGGAGTGGGGAAAGGGGTGGAGAAGAGAGTGGATAAGTAGGCAGATGCCACATCATGTAGAGCCTTGTATGTTATGCTAAGGGCTTGGTAGAAGTTTTGAAATTTAGAAGCTGAGATCTCACAAGTTGAAGATTCTCCGTGTCTTTGTGTATGCACATGCACACATCTGTATATAATCATGTATATGTTAGTGTGCAGACTTGATGCTCAATACAGTTTTGAATGATTGGCTGGGAACAAAAATAAGATGAAGTCTGAAAGCAGAGAGGGAAAAAGAAGAAGAAAAAATTAAGACTGGATTTGAAAGGAAAATAAAGTGTCTGATTCAGAGAAACAATTCAGGGAGAAATGGGATCAGAAGTAGACTTTGATTAAACAGACACAATGCAGACCAAAAAAGAAAAGATTGCAAAAGCAAATGATGAGAACTGCCTCTGTATTTGTCATTTCCTGACATAGGCACAATAATGTATGTGTGTATGTATATATATGTATTCCTGTATATATATGAATTAATATGTAGTTCATGTTAGACTCATTTAATTTTGCTTTTTGTAATTTGACATTAATGTAAATGCTAGTCTATAGGAAACAACAGACAAGGTCAATACTAAGTCTTTTCAAGCTGTTAAGCAATCACCTCATTTTCAAATATGTAGAGTTTTATGACTTTGTTTCAACGTAAAACTTGGCTCCAATTTATTTTAACACTTAGATTTGATATGCCAGAAAATCAAACTGTAGCTGAATTACATTAAAGTGAATATGATGATTTATACCATCTGACCTAAGAGAGCAAACTAAAAACAAAAATTACAGCCAGTCAGGACAGATAGACTTATGCAAGAGTAACTTCCTTACTTATCACTCTAAAAGCAATGATTTCTTGGTGGAAAACCTGCCATTTTCTCCCTTGGGGAGGGTTTCACAAATGTGTATTACCTCAGCCTCCCATTCCCTGGTAAACAAAGGAGCTTTTTGTTTTTTGAACCCAAACCTGTTTACCTTTTCTGTGAATCAAGTCCAAAAACAGCTATAATTGAGACAATGGGCAGAGCAGGCACAAATGACCTTGTTTCACCAGACATACATATTAAGCTTTGGAAGAAGTATATAAAACGTTCTTTTGTTGTTAAAAATATTGATTTTCTTTCCCATTATGACCTTTGGAACAGTGATTTAGAGGAGAAGCTTTACCCGCTATCACTTCTGCTTTTCCTAAAGCTGGTGAGACAACTCCTACAGTTTGCTTAGTTTCATTTATGTCATTTGGCGTGGGCCCTCACAAAAATGGGTAACTAGGTTTCCTTGAGTTCAACTACCCAAAACCATCTCATGTAACTCTTCCCATTTCAAATTTCAAAAACAAGCGATTTAAAAAGTGTATCTTTTTCTAAAGTTGGAGTGGAGGGAAAATCAGTAGAAGGAAAGAACAAGTAGGAAGTCAGAGGGGTTTAGCTGGTGGACAAAATTGTATCAAAGAAGTGGGACTATCAGCTGTCCTCTGTGAGGCCATTTTTCTGAGATCCTGATACTGCGATGTTTTAGAAATTCTCCATTTTCAAAAAAAACTTTTATTTCTTTTGTTTTTCTTTCTTTCTTTTATTACTTTGTTTTGAATTGGGTCTCACTTTGTTGTTGTCTATGCTGGTTTTGAATTCCTGGCTTCAATTCCTGTCTTGGCCTCCCAAAGTGTTGGGGTTACAGGCATGAGCCACGACATCAGCCAAATTCTGTCTTTCTAATCACCACATCCGTGGAAGTGACATGAACTTTTCTCCAGAGTTTTTAACAAAGCTCTATTTCTAGAATTGGGTGCTCAGCTTTCTTTTCACTGATTGGACTTGATGCTTTATGTCTCTGAGCCTTCATTTCTTTAATTGAAAAATGAGTAAAAAAAGGGAAATGCTTCATATCTTTTCCAGCTCTGGGTTTTTGTCTAATTATAATCCTTAAAACAGATGTTCAGGTATTGAATAAAATTCTTAAGAGATAAAACTTTATACTGCCCTACATTCCTTCATTCCTTATTAGTCTCCCTCCCTCCCTTCCTTCTTTCCTTCCTTCCTTCCTTCCTCTCTCTCCTTCCTTCCTTTTTCTGCTTTAAATTTTATGCCACAAGTATTTATTTGCTAGAGCTGCTTAACAAAATACTGCTAACTAATTGAAATTAATTTTCTTACTGTTCTGGAGGCTAAAAGTCTGAGATCAAGGGGTTGGCAGAGTTTGTTTCTTCTGCGGCCTCTCTGGTTGGCTTGCAGATGACTGTGTTTTCCTAGTGTCTTTACATGGTCTTTCCTCTGTACATGTACATGTCTGTGTCCTAATTGCCTCTTCCTTTAAGGACATCAGTCATATTGGATTAGAGCCTACCCTAATTACCTTATTTAACTAAGAGTTAGGACTTCAACATATCGATTTGGGAGTAGGGACACAATTCAGCCCACAAAACCACATATTGACTCTGTACCTTGTCTCATTTTTTGTATATCAAAATGCCTTAACTGAGTCCAAATTGAAGATTATCATTGAGTTGTCAACTCCTAAGAGAGAATTTACTTGAATCTAGTATGCATAGGAGCTTTTGTAGATGCTGCTGACAAGGAAATGGTTTGTGTACAGGAGTGTCAGAGAAGAAAAAAGGTAAACATAAAAGAAATAAAAGGGGAAAACATAAGTTTTCTTTACCCTGTCTTCAATTCTGATCAAGTATTTTTGAACCCATAATAAGAAAGACAGTTTCATGCTAAACTGTGTAAGGCTTCATATTATTCTGTTTTTATGCTGCTGATAAAAACATACCTGAGACTGGGCAATTTACAAAAGAAAGACGTTTTATTGGACTTACAGTTCCATGTGGCTGGTGAGGTCCCACAATCATGATGGAAGGTGAAAGACACATCTCACACGGTGGCAGACAAGATAAGAGAGCTTGTGCGGGATAACTCTCCCTTATAATAGCCATTAGATCTTGTGAGATTTACTCACTATCATAAGAACAGCATGGGAAAGACCTGCCCCCATGATTCACTTACCTCCCACCTGGTTCCTCCCACCACACATGGAAATTCAAGATGAGATTTGGGTGGGACCACAGCTAAACCACATCATTCTGTCCTGGCCCCTCCAAAATGTCATGTCTTCACATTTCAAAACCAATCATGCCTTCCCAACAGTCCCCCAAAGTCTTAACTCATTTCAACATTAACTCAAATGTCCACAGTCCAAAGTCTCATCTGAGACAAGGCAAGTCCCTTTTGCCTATGAGTGTGTAAAATCAAAAGCAAGTTAGCTACTTCCTAGATAGAATAGGGGTACAGGCATTGGATAAATACAGCCATTCCAAATGGTAGAGGTTGGCCAAAACAAAGGGGCTAGAGGCCCCATGCAAGATTAAAACCAGCAGGGCAGTCAAGTCTTAAAGCTTCAAAATGAACTCCTTTGACTCCATATCTCATATTCAGGTCACACTAATGAAAGAGATGGGTGCCCATGGTCTTGAGCAACTCTGCCCCTGTGGCTCTGCAGGGTATAGCTGCCCTCCTGGCTGCTTTCATGGACTGGTGTTGAAAGTCTGTGGCTTTTCCCAGGGGCATGTTGCAAGCTGTTGGTGGATCTAATATTCTGAGATCTGGAGAACAATGGTCCTCTTTTCACAACTCCACTAGGCAGTGCCCCAGTAGGGACTCTGTGTGGGAGCTCTGACCCCACATTTCCCTTCTGCACTGCCCTAGCAGAGGTTCACCATGAGGGCCCCACCCCTCCAGCAAACTTTTATGTGTTCATCCAGGAGTCTTCATACATCTTCTGAAATCTAGGTGGAGGTACCCGAACCTCAGTTCTTGACTTCTGTGCACCCACAGGGTCAAAACCACATGGAAGCTTCCAAGGCTTAGGACATCCACACTCTGAAGCAACAGTCTGAGCTGTACCTTGGCTCCTTTTAGTCATGGCTGGAGTGGCTGGGATGCAAGGCACCAAGTTCCTAGGCTGCACACAGTATGGGGACCCTGGGCCCAACCTATGAAACCATTTTCTCCTAGGCCTCTGGGCCTGCGATCAAAGGGGCTATGGTGAAGACCTCTGACATACCCTGGAGCCATTTTCCCCATTGTATTGGGTATTAACATTTGGCTCCTGGTTACTTATGCAAATTTCTGCAGCTGGTTTGAATTGTTCCTTAGAAAATGGTTTGGTTTTTTTTCTATCACATCGTCCAGGCTGCAAATTTCCCAAACTTTCATCCTCTGCTTCCCTTATAAAACTGAATGCCTTTAACAGCACCCAAGTCACTTATTCAATGCTTTGCTGCTTAGAAATTTCTTCTGATACCCTAAATCATCTCCCTCAAGTTCAAAGTTTCACAGATCTCTAGGGCAGGGAAAATGCTGCCAGTCTCTTTGCTAAAACATAACGAGAGTCACCTTTGCTCCAGTTCCCAATGAGTTTCTCATCTCCATCTGATATCACCTCAGCCTGGACCTTATCGTCCATAATTGGTATCGGGCTTTTGGTCAAAGCCATTCAACAAGTCTCCAGGAAATTTCAAACTTTCCCACATTTTCCTGTCTTCTTCTAAGCCCTCTAAACTGTTCCAGCCTCTGCCTGTTACCCAGTTCGAAAGTTGCTTCCCTATTTTTGGGTATCTTTTCAGTGACGCTCCACTCTACTGGTACCAACTTACTGTTTTAGTTTGTTTTTATGCCACGGATAAAGACATACCAAAGACTGGGCAATTTACAAAAGAAAGAGGTTTATTTGACTTACAGTTCCACGTGGCTGGGGAAGCATCACAATCATGGTGGAAAGTGAAAGGCACGTCTCACATGGCAGCAGACAAGAGAAGGAAGATTGTGCAGGAAAACTCTCCCTTATAATAACCATTAGATCTCACGAGACTTACAAGAACAGCATGGGAAAGACCTGCTCCCATGATTCAATTACCTCCTACCTGGTCCCTCTCACCACACATGGGAATTTGAGGTGAAATGTGGGTGGGGACATAGTCAAATTATATCACACACAGATAAATTTATCTTCTTTTGAAGGCATGAACACAAAAATGCAGCATATTCTGGAAGAATAGTGTTTCTTCTTCTTAACATTTTCCTACCCACCCTCAGAATATTATAACACAGACAATAGGGCAGCTTTAGTAGACTAGGAGCTTAGTATAGTATAGCCACTGTTTTAGTCCATTTTATGTTGCTATGAAAGAATAGCTGAGATTGAGCAATTTATAAAGAAAGGTTTATTTGGCTCGTGTTTCTGATGTTTGGAAAAGCTCAAGATGAGACATCTAGTGAGGGTCTCAGACAGTTTCCATTCATGGAAGAAGGGGAAGAGGAGTTGGCATGTCCAGAGATCACATAGGAATAGAGGAAGCAAGAGAGAGAGAGAGAGAGAGAGCAGAGGTACCATGCTCTTTTTAGCAACTGGATGTCATGGAAACTAATAAAGTGAGAACTCACACATTAACAGGAGGGAGGATGTCACCCAGCCATTTATAATATCTGCCCCTATGATCCAAATACCTTCTGCTGGGCCCCAACTCAACACTGAGATCAAATTTCAACATGAGATTGGAGGGTCACATATCCAGATGATAGCCACCACCAATAGAAAATACATGTGCAACATTGTGATTGATAGAGGAAAACAATTAAAGCAGAGGCAGTATCAAGGTTGCTGAATGGGGAGACCACAGTGAAAACAAATGGATACAACCTGAAACCTCAGGTGGCTTAAGGGATAGTGTTGAAGTCATTAATTAGAAGGTTGTGGAGTATAGTCAGAAGTGTGAAGAGCTGGGTATTTATGTGAGTAAAACATCATTTATACCCACAACTGGTAAAACTGTAGTCTCTTGGGTTGAATTTGTTAATAATCTTCGGTATAAATTGCTTCTATTCCTATTTTTCTCTCACAGTAAATATTAGGTGGAGAATCTGTCATCTTTAAATACCATCATGGAGCTGCCAACAAGTAGGCAATACCTTTGGATAATTTAAGTTATACACTTATTTAATGTGCTTTTACCCCCCAGCCATTTATTACGTGGTAAGAAACCAACATCCTACTATGTCATAGACTCTATACTGCCTAGGTTTCAAAGCTTACAGATGCTTTTAATGCTAGTAGTTTTCTCTAGAAGGACAATAGATATTTACATATATATGAATTTTTATAAACTCTTCCTAAATTAATTATATCAAAGAAAAGAGTCTAAGTTCTTTCACTTCTAGAAACTCAAAATCAGAAGCTAAGAGATATAAATCATAGAATATTTTTTAAATATTTAAAATGTCAGCTAGAAAGCCTCAGACACAGGCTTCTATGCTGGATTTCATGGTTAGTAATTACCTTAAAATGTGACATGAATTTTTAGCCCATATAAAAGTATTAAAACTTGGAGTCAGATAGTTTATATAAAGAAGACTTGATGGAAATAAATTCTACTAAATCATTGTGATAAATATCCTAGAATAGCCTCAAATGACTGCTAGATGAAGAATGCCTTCTCTTCCTATCCTAGTGGATAGGGTGCTATGGTTTAAATGGCCATCCCCACCCAAAAGCATGTGTTGGAAACCTAATCCCCAATGCAATAGTGTTGAGAAGTAGGAGGTAGTCAGATATTATTAGACCATGAAGAATATGCCCTAATAAATGAATGAATGATGCTATTACAATAGTGGTCTTGTTAATGAGGGAATACTTTCCTTATAAAGGGACATGTTTGGCCCTCTTATGTGTGCATGTGTGTCTTTCTCTCTTTGCCCACACATTATGGAATGATACTGTAAGAAAGCCCTTGCTATACTCTGGCCCTTGGACCTTGGACTTCTCAGCTTCCAGAAATAATAAATTTCTATTTACTATAAATTATGCAGACTATGGTATTCTGTTATAGCAGCAGAAAGCCAACTGAGATGTAGGGTTTTTAATGCTCAACTGACACTAATAGAAAACAAATGAAAGTAGCTAAGTTTGAAATACAGAAGTTGTGAGCTAAAATTTTTCATGTTACAAAAGCATTATTGAGTAGTATAACTTTAAAAACATGAACGTCTCTGCTGTTGTAGATATGATTGAAACTCAATTTTTTTTAAATAATAAGAAAAAATACAGAGTCAATTCCTTCACACCTTTTTTTTTTCAGTAATCTAAATGTACAGTCAATTTGAAAAAAATTCAGAACCTTCTCAAGAAATGAGATTTTTAAGAAAGTAAATGATTTCAGAAGTCAAAATCTGATGAGGCTGGGAGTTGTAAGAACTTCTCAAGCTTGAATGTGACTCCATGGAATTAGGATGTTTTAAAATTTGGCAACCAATTTATGTTAGAACTAGTTATGGGTGCCGGACCCAAACAGGCAGACTGGATATTATTGTTTGTTCTGAGCAGGATTCAGCACATTGGACAGGGAGACCAGTACTTGAAACAGTCAATTTCTAACTATGGAACAAAAACTAGAAGTGTTGAAGCATACAATAAATTAAGAAATCATATTTAGAGAAGAAAATTATTTCAGGTAAAAGAAGTTATAATTATTTCACTGAGAACAGTATTTTTTGACCAGTGTATACTCTAGTAACAGACACTTTCACTGTCTAGGAAATAAGGGAGTACTACGTACACTAAATGTTTTTCTGGATGGACTTTGGGTTGTTTTTTTCCCACATTAATTGTGATGAGCATACTTAAACTCTTTAATCTGTGGTTTTACAACCTTCAATTATGGATGTTTTTCTTCTGTTATTTCTTTGATAATTTACTTCATATCATTTTCTTTTTCACTCAGTTCCTACTGGTTGTATACTGATGTTCCCATTTCTGTATCTGTTTTATTTCAATATTCCTCCTCTGTGCTTTTTAAGGCTGTTTTCTTGGTCATGCTCTTGATCTTATCTTTTAAATATTCTAGGATTTTCAAAAAAAATTTCAGCTGTTTAACACCAAGGCATACAGAATGATATAATGGACTTCAGAGACTCAGAAGTAGAAGGGTGTGAGGAAAGTGAGAGATTTTTTAAAACTACCTATTGGATACAACGTACACTATTTGGTTGATGAGTGGACTAAAATCTCAGACTTTACCACTATTCAATTAATCCATGTGACCCAAAACCACTTGTACTCCAAAAGCTAATGAAGTAGAAAATATTTTTAAAAATTAATTTCAGTTGTTTTAACTTCAATTTCTTATTTTGTACTTTTCCTGTTTTTATCATATATGTCTTTATTTCAAGGTTACAATATCTTCTTAATTATCTGAAAGCATTAAGTGTTCATGTATTTCAGTATTTTTTTCCTCTGCATTGTCTCTGTTTCCTCCAAGTCCATTTCATTAGGTTTGTTGTGCTCTGATCTTTCTCTTCTACAGCAGTGGCTTTCCATCAATATGTGTTAATCTTTGTCTTATGCAAGAACAGGAACCAAAAAAGCTGATTGGAGTGAGCATAGATATGGCATGCCAATCAGTGAGCTTTCTTAAAAGCAATTGGATTAAATAACTGGTATTTTGCTTTCAGATGCTACAAATGTCAATATCTGTGTATCAATTTTATATCTCCTCTAACCTTTCTCCTAGGGGCCCCTCACTGCTAACGTTCAGGTGGTTGGTTTAAGAAGAATTTAGGGTCTCACTAGTTACTGTATAGACTTACACGTAATATCTTCCTTTTCAATCCTTTGTGCTTGTTGCTTCATTGTCTGGAGTCTGCTGATTCACTGTCTGAAACAAATTTCTCCCGGAGTTGTAGAAGGGAGGCAGCCACCTGATGCTGGGTTAGGGTGGGCAGTTGGGTCCTAATAACTCCATAAACTGGGTTTCAAATCTCTGTTTTCAGCCATCTGCCTAATTTACACCTTTTGCCGTTCTTTATGCTCCTAATTGGTGAGACTTTCTCGAAATCTTCCTGTATGATGAATTGGTTTACTTTTTATCAATTATCTCCACTTTCTCCGCCATGCGCAGGTACTTAAATTTGGTCTTTTATTTTCCTGCCTAGATCTTTGTAATTCCTCAGTTTTTATCTTTAAGTATTATAATTTAGGATTGTAGATGGTCTTCGTGTTTGATTAAGCATGGACTTTATGTTACTTTTTCTCTAACTCTTTGTTGTTTTGTTGTAACTTTCAACAGAAAAAGGGGATGAAAAGGTCTCTAATACCCTGTCTTAGCATTGGAAATCCAATGTAACTTTATAACTTTGAAGAAATAATACAAATATCTTGGGACAAAGTATATAAATTTAAGAGTGGGATATTTTAATGTAGTCAGTTTATTTTATTAGCATGAGTCTTTATTTTTGTTCGTGGCATTATACTTCTCTTTGTTCCTTGATTTTACATTAAGAACAAAAACATACTGAATTTCAGCAACAGAACTTTCATATTTCACTTGTCACATTCCAGATGTGTCCTGTTCTTCAAAAACTTCTACTCTCCTCAAACTATGGACATGCCATCTCCTGACTCATCCTCAGCAGACAATGTCACTTTGGATCTCCCCACCAGCAAAGGTCTCCACTTCTTCCAACTTTTGGCCACTATATCTATATCTTTGCACCTTTCCTCTTATTATGGTGAAAGAGGGTCTTTTAATTTTTTTTTTTAACTAATGCCTCTGCCGGACACTGGAATTCATCCCTTTCTGCTTCCTCAAGGCCTTTGCTCTTTTTATTTGCTCTTTTTTCCTTCCTTCACTCTCTAGTGACCCTACTTATCAACACTTTAACATGCTTCAAGTCTCTGTTCTTAAGGAAGGTCACATTTCTGAATTTTACATTTCTCTTCAAATAACAACTCATTGTTCTGATCACCTGCACTGACAAACTTCTTGAATTTTCTACAATAATTCTTTTTACTTCCTCACTTCTCACTTACTCCTCAACCTTACATAGTCTGGTTTCATGCTTATCACTCAATAGAAACTATTCTCATTAAAATGAAAAAAGCTTAAAAAATGGTTTCACTGTAGCCAAATAAAATAGACTTTCTTCAGTCCTATAGTTATTAACTGGTCTTCAACATTTAGTGTTACTGATCAATCCTTTATTCCAGAAACACTCTTTCTTCGGTTTTCAGTCAGGATGAGTTAGCTTATACTGCAATTAAAAAATCCTTTATATTTGTAGAAGATTGACCAGGGGCTCCAATATGACTTCTCATTCTTAGATGTGGCTGATGAAACAGCCAGTATCTAGAACATGGCAAAATATTAAGGTGAAGGAAAAGAGAAGGGATGGCAAGTCATACACTAGCCCGTTAGCCTCTATACACGCCATCTCCATTTACATTCCATTGCCAAAGCAAATCACACCACACCACCTATCTCAAGGGAGCTGGGAGGTACAAATTTACCAAGTGCTTAGGAGAACTAAAAATAATTTGGGAAACACACCAAGGACAGTCATAACCACCCTTACCACAAACTACCTTTGCTTCAAATTGAAGCAAGCAATATGAACCAAAATACACAATATATGAAAATGTTATTTTATTCATTTTACCAACTGAATAAATCAATCAATGATAGCCACATACAACAGGAATAAATGCTAACATGACCACCTGGATTGTACTGAAATCTAAACATATAAATTCATTCTGTATTAGTAACTATCTTTGTCCATTTGTGCTGCTATAACAAAATACCTAAGATTGCATAATATATCAATAATAACAATTTATTTTCTCATAGTTCTAGAGGCTGAGAAGTCCAAAATCAAGGCACGGGCAGGATTAGTGTCTAGTGAAGGACCATTCCTCATAGATGGGGACCTTCTAGATGTTTTCACAAGCCAACTCCCTGAAGCCTTCTTATAGGGCCCCTAATCTCATAAGCTCTGCTCTTATGACTTAATCACCTTTTAAAGGCTCTACCTCTTAATACTGTCACATTGCTCATTAAGTCTGAATATATGAATTTTGGAGGACACACTCAGACCATAGTAGTCTGCTTGCGCTGATGTAAGAAAAATGCCATAAACTGGCTGGCTTGGGAATAAGAAACATGCATTTCTTACAGTACTGAAGGCTGCAAACTTCAAGATTAAGACACCAGCAAATTTTGTGTCTTATGAGAGCCCATTTCTCATAGATGGTACCTTCATGTTGCATCTCCACTTGGTGAAAGGGTCAAACAAACTCCCTTAGAACTCTTTTAAAGCAGCCCAAATCTCATTCATAAGCGCTCCGCCCTCATGACCTAACTACCCCTTATTGGGCTCCATCTCATAATATCATCACTTTGGGGAGTTAATGTTTCAACATACAAATTTTTTGGAAACAAACATTTAGGTCATAGCACATCCATTTATTCAATAAATACTAAGTATTTACAATATTTCCCATAAGTACTTTATACTTGGCAGAGTGCTAAATGATGGAAACTAAACAAAACTTCACAGAAGTTTGGAAAAACCATACAAAATTTGTAATTTTTGTGTGAGTTTTTGTGTGGAAACCTGTGGCGCCAGCTGAAACAGTGTTGCTGGAAACTTGTAGTGTTTTCGGCCCAGGAATCTCATGGTCTGTGGGCAGTAAAAACTCATTTGGAAATGCAGTGATCACTTACTCTCTGCATTGCTCTCGCTGGGAACTTCAGTCCAGAGCTGTTCCTATTGGGCCCTCTTGGAAGTTCTAGCTGGAGCAATCAGGCAAGAAAAAGAAATAAGGGGTATTCAATTAGGAAAGGAGGAAGTCAAATTGTCTCTATTTGCAGATGACATGATTGTATATTTAGAAGACCCTATTGTCTAAACCCAAAATACCTGTAAACTGATAAGCAACTTCAGCAAAGTCAGGATACAAAATCAATGTGCAGAAATCACCAGCATTCCTCTACACCAATAACAGACTTAAAGAGAGCCAAATCAAGAGCAAACTCCCATTCACAATTGCTACAAAGAGAATAAAATACATAGGAATACAACTAACAAAAGAAGTAAAGGAACTCTTCAAGGAGAACTACAAATCACTGATCAAGGAAATAAGGGAGGACACAGACAGATGGAAAACCTTCCATCCTCATAGTTAGGAAGAATTAATATCATGAAAATGGCTATACTGCCTAAAGTAATTTATAGATTCAATGCTATCCCCATCCAGCTATCAATGACCTTCTTCACAGAACTGGAAAAAACCACCTCAAATTTCATATGGAACCAAAAGAGAGCCCGCATAGCCAAGGCAATTCTAAGCAAAAAGAACAAAGCTGGAGGCATCACGCTACCTGACTTCAAACTAAACTACAAGGCTACAGTAATCAAGACAGCATGGTACTGGTACCAAGACAGAGATATACACTAATGGAACAGAAGAGAAATAACGCCACACATCTACAATCATCTGATCTTTGACAAACCTGACAAAAACAAGCAATGGGGAAAGGATTTCCTGTTTAATAAATGGTATTGGGAAAACTGGCTAGCCATGTGCAGAAAACAGAAACTGGATCCCTTCCTGACACCTTACACTAAAATTAACTCCAGATGCATTAAAGACTGAAACATAAGACCTAACACCATAAAAACCCTAGAAGAAAACCTAGGGAAAACCATCTGGGACCTAGGCATAGGCAAGGACTTCATGACTGAAACACCAAAAGCATTGGCAACAAAAGCCAAAATAGGCAAACAGGATCTAATCAAACTCTGGAGCTTCTGTACAGCAAAAGAAAGAATCATTAGAGTGAACTGCCAACTAACAGAATGGGAAAAAAGTTTTGCAATCTACTCATTTCACAAAGGGCTAAAATCCAGAATCTACAAAGAAATAAAACAGATTTACAAGAAAAAAAGCAAACAAATCCATTCAAAAGTGGGCAAAGGATATGAACGGACACTTTACAAAAGAAGACATATATGAGGCCAACAAACATGAAAAAATGCTCATCACTGGTCATTAGAGAAATGCAAATCAAAACCACATCGAGATACCATCTCATGCCAGTTAGAAGGGTGATCATTAAATAATCTGGAGACAACAGATGCTGGAGAGGATGTGGAGAAATAGGAACACTTTTATACTGTTGGTGGTAGTGTAAATTAGTTCAACCATTACGGAAGACAGTGGGGTGATTCCTCAAGGATCTAGAAATAGAAATTCCATTTGACCCAGGAATCCCATTACTGGGTATATACCCAAAGGATTATAAATCATTCTATTATAAAGACACATGTACACGTATGTTCATTGTGGCACTGTTTACAATAGCAAAGACCTGGAACAAACCCAAATGCCCATTGATGATAGACTGGACAGGGAAAATGTGGCATATATACACCATGGAATACTACGCAGCCATAAAAAATGATGAATTCGTGTCCTTTGCAGGGACATGGATGAATCTGGAAACCATCATTCTCAGCAAACTGACACAAGAACAGAAAATCAAACACCACATGTTCTCACTCATAGGCGGGTGTTGAACAGTGAGAACACATGGACACAGGGAGGGGAGTATCACACACTGGGGTTTGTCGGGGGGAAATAGGGGAGGGACAGTGAAGGGTGGGGATGTTATGTTGGGAAGGGATCACATGGGGAGAAATGCCAGATAAAGGTGATAGGGGGATAAAGGCAGCAAACGATATTGCCATGTATGTACCTATGCAACAATCCTGCATTATTTGCATATGTATCCCAAAACCTAAAGTACAATAAAAAAATTATAATTTTTAATTCTGCTTCCTAGTCATCAGTGATTTCCTTTACATTTGTAAGAAGTGACTCTAAACATAATTTTGCCTACAAAATAGAAATCTGAACATTTGCAAATCTAAAATAGTTATTAAGAAGAAAGTAAATTTCTTTTAGTTTAATTGCTTCATAAACTGTACTAATTAATTAAGTATACTCTGGTCCTTAGAGATAGGTCATGAGGATCTCTCTTCCTCTTATTACCTAGATCAAAATCTTTCTTCAAATTAGCAATCTTATGAAAATTCTCCAAGATAGCACTTGGCAATTTCCGAGGGAGTATAATTTTCATTTGGAAACAACTCTCTTTTGAGGTCATTAACATTTATTAATCTCTCAAGAAATATCACCAGGTAAACATACACAAGAGAGGAGCTTTAGAATGACTAAGATTATGTCTAGTCAGTGAATTCATATGATGTGAGCACCTGAAGTTCTAGACTAATTTCAAGCAATGCGTGGGAGTCTGGAACTGTGAATACAAATGCTGAGCTGCCATTCCACTGCTACTTCTTGTATACACTTGCTCTTTTTCTGACAGAAAGGACAATGTGAACACATGAGATAATAGCTGGAAACGTGGGGCCCTGGCCACAAAGAACAGAGAGTTCTCCAACTGTAAGAATTCTTCAAAGTATCTATTTTTGTTTTAAATCACAAGATTTTTCAAGCGCTTCTTAGGAACTTGCTGAGATGGAAAGAAAGTTAGATGAAAGATAGTGACTGGGAGCAGACAGTTACTTAGAAGTCTTGTTATGAAATATTTTTTTTAAGGTGGAAAAACTGTGCTAGCACTTCCCAAATTGGGCCAAATTTATTTTAGCTTATGCAGTTGTTTCCTACTGAGTCAGTGCACTATAGAAGGCAGAGACATCCAACACTTCTGTAATAGGTCAAAGAAAAGAATCTGTGACTGGAGGAGGGAGAGTGCATGAGACTCACTACTGCATGTAAGGGCCGCCTCCAGAATCCTTGTGTGTGGAGACCTTACAGGGTGACTGTTTTTTGTCTCAAGGGCAGAAGAAATATGTACATGTCAATTTACATAAATGCAAATTCACTTAAATAGGTCAGTATTTCATTATTTTCTGAAGATTCGTGATTATTTTAGTTGGATCTTTAGGACTACAGGTGCCCTTCAAATGCAGGGCATTTTAAAAAGGGAAATATTGACATCTATTGAATAAAGAAGGCAAACTGAGGGCATACATATATGCTATAGGAAACTCCAATTGTCATCAAGGTATTGACTGTAAACTAAGATGTGTTCGTTAGCGTGCTCCCTATTCTAATATGCCTAGATTCTCCTGAAGGCTTGCATTGGGAATCTAAACAAAAGTCTAGTTTTCTAGATAGAATGAGACTCTGGCTGAGTCCTCCTACTAAGACAAGTTCATAACCTCACCCCTATCCTATGTTCAGGAATACCTCTGGCTCTGTTGTTGCACAGCTCTTTAGTAGACCATCACAGTTCACTTAAGAGAGCCAGAGAAACACGGCAAATATCCCATCTAGACCTATTTCTTTGGTTATTCGGTTTTGGAGGGGGGAAAGTGCAAAGGCATAAACTCCTGTGAGGAGACAGGAGACTCCCAGGGCATGAGACTTGGCCCATAAGTAGCAGGAAATATCCATATCAGGAAAGGGAGACTTGCAAAGTCCAAGTTAAATTTGACGTCTTTGCCCCTTCAGGTTTCCACGTGTGGATATGCATGCTTGATTAAGATGAAGACATCTCTGGTTCACGTGGCTTAACTTGGCACTTACATGAGCACCATTTCACTTCTCAGTGTGGTTGTGTCTCTGGCCAGGTTCCAATGATCTCAAAGTAGAAATTTTTGACTTTAAATTTGTGCCCATAAAGTAGTTTAAAGATTTTTGAAAAATATTTTTAAGAAAAAAATTCAACATGAAATAAAACACTAGCATAGCTATTAATAAGTTGAACTGAAACACACACGTAATATAGATGATACTCAATTTCAGCAAACACAGCCCCTATTGCAACATTTGCCCTCAACACCCCTTTGTGTTTACAGTACGGTATTTCTCAAAATACATTTAGAGTGGGCATTTGCAATGTAACTGGCCAAGCATTTTGTCTACAAATTAAACATGTAAATGGAGAGAATAACATCAAAATGTATTTTCAATTCAGAGAAAAAAATTTACAAAACTTCAATTCAATAAACACATAATACATACGTTAAGAAGGTGTACGAGTGTAGTGATTGAGAAGACAGGCTGCTACTAGTAACTACTTTTGTGACCCGGGGCAAGCTATTTCACCTTCTCTCTCTCATTTTCCTCCTTTATAAATGGGTCATGTAACTCCTGGAGGTGCTGTAGGATTAAGTGAGTTAATATGTATGATTACTACTTACAACAAAGCCTGATACATAGATAGGGCTTCATAAGTTTTGGTTGTTGCTATTATTGGTCTTTTGCAAGCACTGCCCTTGGTGCACTAGGGCAAACAAAGGTAAATGAGCAGTAGTGGTCTTTACCTTCAAGATGCAGAAACCTGAAATGTATCACAGAACTCAGGCTGCAAGAAGGACTATTGCAGAGACACAAACTGCAGTTGGTAGTACACAGGAAGGGCAGGTTTATTACAAGGGGTACATTTGATATGGGTCTTAAGGAATGAGTAAGATTTTGACAGGTAGAATGGAAAATGAGGGTACAATCAAATATTTTGGACAGATGAAGCAGAAGATAAATTTAAGAAGGCAGAAGATACAAGGGACCACATGTATTCCAAATTAGCTACAATGTAGTGTACAGTATCAATGCAGCTAACACCCTTTTCTGTGTGCAATGGCAGACCCTGTGAATCTATTTCAACATTGTTTCCTGCTGAGGCTGATAAGCATCAGAATCCTTCTTAGTGTAGGGCTCAAGAAACAAATATCACCTCTTCAATAATTTGGCTTGGGTAATGAAATGTATTTGCTACCTCAGGTATAGGATAGCTCCAAGGTTGGGGGTGATAGGAATAGATCAAAAAAGTCAAAAGTTAAAAATAATAATGATTACTATATATTGAGTGTTTATTATATACCCTCCTATAGTTTATCTAATTTGTCACAAAAAATGCGTAAGGTAGGAATTTTTCTTTCCATTTTAAATATAGAATGAAATAGATTGCAAAAGTTAAGAATCATTTCCAAAGTCCCTTAGCTCGAAAGTATTAGAGTCAGAGTTTAAACTTAGGGCTTTTAAAATAGAAAACCTGCATTTTAATCACATTACGATACTAAATCTCATTTAAAACAACATGGAGGTAAACCGAAATCAGTCACAAGCCAGGTCTTAATTTCATGTTAACAATTTTAAAAATTTATTCTCTATGTATAAGGAAGCTATTGGAGGTTTTTGAACAGAAAAATAGTTTGATTAGATTTGTCCTTTAGGAAGAAAACTCTGGTGGCAGGATGAAAAATATATGAAAATTAAAAAGACTGGAGAGGAAACGATCAATTTGTTGGGAGAAATGTGCAGTTATGAGTAAAAAGGAGATAATGGAATCAAATTATAGCATCAAAGTGAAATTCATAGAACTTGTTGACTGTATGGGAAGAGGTAACATTTCTGAAATTCTGAGTTTGGCCACTTGGCAATTGAAATGGGCAGGAAAAGAATGAATTAAGTTTGAGACACTTGTGGAATATACAGATAGAGATTATCTATCAATTTGTATATATAAGATTTAACCTATCAAGTTTTGGTTTAGTCAAAAAACTATCACAATGGACTAATGGAACTCTAGGCAATTGCAGGATATAACAAGAATGGGCACATTTCCAAATGACATTAAAACGTGTGTCCAGTGGAGGGGAGAAAGTGAGAATAAAGGTACCAGATTTAAGTTAAAAACACTATTTTATGTTATTAGAGATATACTCCTTTTTTTTCCCATTAACTCACCTCTTTATAAGCACAAGGTGGATTTATTATGTCATTTTCATTCTTCCATTGTAGAGAATTCTTGCCCATTCATAAATAAACTTAGTGCCAGAGCTCTCAGCAATCTGACCTATTTAGCTAAGTTATTATTATTATTATTACTATTATTATTGGATTTGTAGTTTAATTCTGGTGAGATTCAGAATGATAGCCCCTGGGGCTGATACACAGTAGAATACTCAATTTGTTGGAAAGCATGCAAGTTAGCAAATTTCAATTCTTGTGTTCTTTTAATCATATTGAAATTCCTGAGCACGACAAGGTGTGAAAGGTCTTTTTTGTTTTTATTCCATCTTTAACCATCAACTAGAATTTATATTATAGTAATACTCAGTAAATTTTGTCATTCTGAAGAACATTTCTGCATAGCTGGCAGATAAGGCATGTATATCCTTGTAGGACTTTAGTAAGGTATCCAAGGCCAATAAGGAGACATAAAAAAGAGAGCAATTAGTTACTAAAACCAAAAGTAGCCTAAAAACATTAAAACAGATGGTGAGAAAACAACATCCACTAATTCTTATAATAAAATCAAACTGTGGTAGTTAATAAGCTTAATTTCTATATTACAAATACTAAATATTCTAATAATTAAAGATAATATCTTGCATTAAAATAAGTACAATCTTTCATAATGCACTGAGAGTAAAAAAGTGATTTGTTTTTGCCACAGGTAGCTATTCAATAACCAACAGACCTTAAGATAAATTATTACCCAAATGTTGAACACATTTCTAGGCTCTTATGGCTTATAATAAAGAACATTGTCACTAGACTTGAGAAGTTTAGAGAGTAATGCAGTCATGGGAGATATATAATAATCATGAATGCAATCATCTGAGCAACTGTTTAAGGGAATAGGAGATACCTCAAGCAAATTTTTTATTTAGAGGTGATGCAAGTATTTATTAGAAAGAAAAGCCTCCCTTAAAAATTATGTCTTGTTCTTTATGCTAAAAGAATAAAGAAAAGAGAAAATCATTCACCTCCTAAAGAACCAAGATTTGGAAATTAATTAGTGCTCTTAGTACTGTTGAATTTTTTGTATAATATCAGCAGAAGTTTAACTGAAATATCCTTAATTTAGAAAGTTTAAGCAAATTATGATTAAAGATTGAGTAAAATTGACTGGCAATAATTTTATGCACATCTGCTCTCAGAGAAATATGATTACTGATTCAAAACTACAGGGAAAAGGTGACAAATAATGAGGGTCTTGGCTGTAATTTTCATACTTGGGTTGGGAACCAGCTCTCTCAGAAATCAGCTTGGTAGTTCTCTCTCCTTTCATGTCCTTGGCATGCAGAGTATCTGCTGGTCTCCAGAGACCGGCTGTGAAGAATTTAAGGGAGGCCTCTCCCAAGGGTGTCAGTCCAAGGTATGTTCTCCATGCAGATTTCTACCAGAATCTCAATACAGTAAAGCTCACAACGTGTCCATCTTTCTATTTGGACTTCCCTATAATGTGAAAGTGTTTGTCATGCTCTTTCCACCTCTGCTACTATTTATTTGGTCTTTACCTCTGAAAAGTATTGCCAAGAGGAAAATTTCCTGCATTTATTTTATTTCTAGTGTGACATCTTGCTTTGAAACCTCAGTACGTAGTATAGGGAGGAAAAGAAAAAAGAGGTTTCACTCTTTTCTTCTTTGTATTAACACACAATCTTGGTAGCAAACTCAGGATAAATGATGAAAGTCGTGGGCTTATGAGATCTTGTGGAATGAGTTAATATGCAGTCCTAATAATAGAGGTTGATTTTACCTTCAAAGACACCTTTATATAGCAAATACCATTTGAGAGAGTCTTACTAAACAATTAAAAAGAAAGAAAGAAAGAAACAAAAACTGAAGTTTGAGTTATTCAGCAATTGGAAAGAAAATCTGAATTTTTATGCATTTTTTGGTTGTTGGGATCAGTGGAAAAGAAAGTAGTAAGAGGTGTCAGAGACTTTTTGTTTCTAATTTTTGTACCCAAGAGGATAAAATTCAGTTACAGCTTACAAAAGAAAGCATCTGATTTTATGTTGAATAATATTTTGGGGATGAAGAAACTGGGTATCTTGGTATCAAGTAAAGGGAGGATACTATCATGTGCAGAGGTTTGACATAATAAATATATCAGAAAAAGTCATTAAAAGGGAGATACATTTAAACCTGGTGAGAAAAAGGCAATAATGGGCCTCTCACATACCACTTAAAATTACTCCATAGTGACAAGAAGCTCTACATAAAAGAAATGCTATTATTTCACTAATTATAAAGCTACAGTTTTAGAAAACTAATGGATTTTAGTAAGGAGAAACTCATAGGTTAAGAATGTGACAACCATGATAAGGTATTGAAAAGTCAATTTTCCTAAGGCAGTTAGCATGGACTCTGTAATGAACTAAATACTGGGAAATTTAATTTGAATTTTCCAAACTGTGCGCCCAAGTGTGCATGACAGAAACATATTTTCAGAAAGCTATAAAATACTTGCATTTCTTGACAAGGACTAATAGTCTGCTTACACAAAGAACTTTTTAAAAAAATCTGAGGATTTCAAAGAATACTATAGAGTCAGTTATAATGCCACCATTTACAATTAGGGAGGGTTAGGAGTGGCAATTGCGAATTGATGAATCTGCAAGTTATAGTGAGTCATGGTTCATATTTTTTTTTCACCTTTACTCTAGGACTCTGCATTTTTTTTCTTTCTTTTATGTTAGAGAAACTAGAAAACCTTCCACAATTTCACTCAAAGAATATCCCTAATGTTTAAAGATTGTTTGGTATTTTATTTCAAATATCAAAAATATTTTCAAATTATATTTATTTTAAAATTTTCTAAAACGATAAAATTCCAAGACAGCTCAGTCAGTCAGGACCAGGCGATAATCCCTTGTTACTAAAAAATCTCGTGAATAGAATAAGGAAAGAGAAGTGAACTTAACCTCAGAGGACTGATTGGTTTATAGGAGTAGCAGGTGGTGTGCTCAAACAGCCCGTGGGGAAAATATGAGATAGGTTCACACTTAGGAGAGTGAAGTCCTAAAGACGCTTGCATGGGACATGCTGCATAAACCCCCAAGACTATAAAGAAGGTTGGGGAAAAGGGAGTCTGGGATATGAAAGCTAATTTTGGAAGGAGCAGGAGAAGAAATAGGCCCAGTGTTCATGATGTGCTCATGTTAACATTCCAGGAACCAGAATAGACTGAATGTCACAGCCTTTATAACCCACACTTTAGCTCCAAGAAGAGATTCAAAAGAAAGACCATGCTTCCTGCCATTCCTCAGTGGTTGAAGTGCGTGGCCAGTCGTCATTCCCTGAGCCCTTGCTAGTGTAAGACGTGATGCGGAACCATTAAGACGTGCTCTCGCTTAATCCTCATACTAATCTAAGAGGCCCCTAATAGTAGCTATACTTCATCTCCACCTGTTTTTGTTTGTTTACAGAAGACACCGAGAATCTGAGAGTTAAATTACTTCAAAATCAATCAAACAAGCAAACAAAATAATAGTCAAACGGGAATTTAACCTTCAAAGTGTCAACTCCGAAGTCCAAGCTTTATCCTAGGGCTTTCAGACACAGGAAGTAGCATCAGAAATGTCTCAAAAACGTGATGCTCTTTGGTTTCTAGGTGCTGTAACTCTGTCCAGATCAGCAATCTCTGTGCTGGAGCACAAACTGAATGAAAATACCTGGGACTTTAGGGCTTCCTGCAGCCAGCCTCAGGTCCTTTGCTTCTGCAGATTCTGGGATGCAAAAATCCTACTTCTGCTCCAGAAGGAGAAAATGTGCCTTGCAAGGAGAATGTAAGCCTCAAAGAGATGTGAATCTCTGATTAGCTTCTGTCTGTCCCCATCCTCCTCACTCACTTCCTACTTTCCAGTATCAAAAAGCATGCAAGAAAGAACAGTATTTGTGGGGGCAGGGCTCTTCAGCTCCTGCTTTGCTCTTTTCCAGGTACCCCTTCTTCTTCCTTGGAAGCCGTTGTCCCTTTTACCAGCTGTGACGCAGCCCTTTCAAAACAGACTCCTTGTTCTTGGAGTTTGCCAGGGGAAAGAAAAGGCAAGAATTCATTTGCAAGTGAGTTAATTATTGTATCCTGTAAGGGCAGCTACACTGCAGTGCTGACTGTGGCATTTGCTGCTTATTAAGTAAGGGCCTTTATAAATGACACTAACTGGAATGAAGCAACTTATAAAGCATGTCTCAACACAGAAGGACTTCTACCCCAGATAGATAAGATAGTTAATTCCCCTGCCCCTTATTACTTTCTCTCTGTGTCTGTGAACACACTGATTAACTTTTCTCTATAGCTTGGCACAATCCACGTGTAGGGTAGGTGATGTGGAAGGATAAAAACATGACTCAGGCACATGCTAAGGAAGTTTCTAGCAGTTGACAAGACTCAGTCTGACCTTTATGTTGAATTTTGCCATAGTTTTAATCACTTTACCATCACTTGCAGGAGTGAAAGCATCATTAAAAATGCCCTATTTAGGGAAAACTTCAGAGCCAAGACTAAGTGTATGTTCTCATTACTTCACATGTTGTCAAAGTAACCAGTACAGGGAAAAGACAGCCTTTTGAAGAAAACAAGTTTGTGCAAAGTGCCTAATGAAGGTAAAGGACATTTTAT
>CAUYQU010027279.1:0-25265 GCA_963574635.1 Cheracebus regulus | reverse complement strand
TTCCTTCCTGTCTCCATTGTTAAGCACAATTATTGGCATAAAAGAGGTTTTTAATACTCATTTTTAGACTGCATTCTAGCTTGGGCAATAAAACAAGAATCCCAATCTCTCTCCCTCTTTCTCGTCCTCTTTCTTTCTCTCATTCTTTTTTTTCCTTTCTTTTGCTGTTTCTTTTTTCTCTTTTTCTAAAAAAAAAAAAAAAAAAAAAAAAAAAAAAAAAAAAAAAAAGCTTCTGTACAACAAAGAAAACAATTAACAGAGTAAAGAGACAACTTATGGACTGGGAGAAAATATCTGCAAGCCGTATGTCTTATAAGGGGTTAGTATCTAAAATACATAAGGACCTCAAATAACTTTATAGAAAGAAAACAAATAATCTAATTTTTAAATGGGCAAGGAACCTGAATAGATATTTCTCAAAAGAAGGCATACACATGGCCAACAGATATATAAAATAATGTTCAGCATACTAACCATTAAGGAATTGCAAACTAAAACCACAATGAGATATCCCCTCATACCTGTCAGAATGGTTATTATCAAAGGGGCAAAAGATAAAGAATGTTGATGTGAATGCAGAGCAAAGGGAACCCTATTACACTGTTGGTGGGAATGTAAATTAGCACAATCACTATGGAAAACAGTGCAGAGGTTCCTAAAAAAACTGAAAGGGAATTGTTATATGATCCAGCAATCCCACTTCTGAGTATTTACCCAAAAGATCTGAAATCAGTATGTCAAAGAAATATCTGCACTCCCATGTTCACTGCAGTAGTATTTAGGATAGCCAAGTTATGGTACCAATTTATATGTCCATCAACAGAAAAATGGATAAAGAAGATATGGCATATATACACAATGGATACTATAAAGCCTTAAGGAAGGAAATTCATTTGTGACAACATGAATGTAACTGGAGAACACTATGCTAAGCAAAATGAGTTGGACACAAAGACAAATACTGCATGTTCTTACTTACATGTGGAATCTAAAACAATGAATTCAACAGAAGCACAGAGTAGAATGACAGTTATCAGAAGCTGCAAAGATGGGAGGAATGGAGAGACGATGGTCAAAGGGTACAAAGCTTCGATTAGACAGGAGGAATAAGGTTTTTTTTCTTTGTGACATACTGTGTAGCATGATGAATATAATAATATATTGTATATTTCAAAATCAGAGAGCAAATTTCAAATGTTCACCACAAAAAAATATACAAGCATGTAAGATGGATATGTTAATTAGTTTGATTTAATTATTCCACTTTGTATGCCATAAATATACACAATTATAATTTGTCAATTTATAATTTAAAAAATTAAACAAAAAAGTTATTGTAATAATTTATCTAAGGAGAATGATCCAAATTCAAGAAATGAGATTGAATTTGAGAATTTTCCATCTTTTTTAAACAATTTTTTATATGTTTAATTTTTAAAAAATTATTATTGTTATTTTAAAGAAATGGGGTCTTCTATGTTACTCAGGCTAGTTTTGAACTTCTGGGACTTGGCCTCCCACCTTGGCCTCCCAAAGTGCTGGGATCACAGGTGTGAGCCACGGTGTCCAGCCAACACTATATCTTTGATAGTACTTCACCTTATAATAAAAATGAATAGGGTAAAAGCACCAATTCATAGTCAAATTTTCTTGTTGAGCAATTGTAACAGAGTCCAAATGTTTGACAGTATTGACATCTTACCTTTTCTTTTTGCTTATGATCATATCCATGGTTTGGAGCAGTCGCCGTTCCAGGGCTAGAATATCTGTGTCAGTCACATTCCTACAACAAGAACAAACTGTTATTAAAACGTTTTGAGGTCCCACTCTTGGGCACAATACAGGTTATCTGGAGAGACACATAAACTTCAACTGTTACTCACTACTTTTTTCTAGAAAATAATAAAATGACCACAATCAACTAAAATGCTTTTGCTTTTATTTCTTATAGCTAATCCTCTGGGATCTCAGGGAAATGGAATTTACCCAGTTGTCTTACAGCTTTTCTTAGCTTTGATCTAGTGACATTTACATACATATATACATATTTATTTTTAGAAATATCTTTTTTTAAAATTATACTTTAAGTTCTGGGATACATGTGCAGAATGTGCAGGTTTGTTACACAGGTATACATGTGCCATGGTGGTTTGCCACACCCATCAACCCAACATATTTATCTTTTTTGTTTTTGTTTTGAGACGGAGTTTTACTCTTGTTGCCCAGGCTGGAGTGCAATGGCATAACCTTGGCTCACTGCAACCTCCACCTCCCGGGTTTAAGGGATTCTCCTGCCTCAGCCTCCTGAGTAGCTGGGAATATAGGCATGCGCCACCACGCCTGGCTAATTTTGTATTTTTAGTAGTGATGGGGTTCCTCCATGTTGGTCAGGCTGGTCTCGAACTCCTGACCTCAGGTGATCCACCCACCTTGGCCTCCCAAAGTGCTGGGATTACAGGCGTGAGCCACCATGCCCAGCCCAACCCGTCATATTTTTCTATGAAAGAGTCTTGCTCTGTCACCCAAGCTGGAGTGCAGTGGCATGATCTTGGGTCAGTGACATTTAGGATATATGTTTAAGCACACTTTTAAGTTGGCATTGTCTTCTACTGTTCTATTAAAACTTCTAGGAGGAACTGAACTGCTGAAGTTGGGTTTAGTTTATACTGCTGGTCACTAGAAATGTGCCTTTAAAAAGCGGGATGGGAGCATCAGATTGAAATTTGCCATTTAAAAAATAAATGAATGTAGCACAAATAATAAAGGAAAGCAACACAAGTGGTAAGACTTATTTAGGAAGATTTCCAGGTCATGCCCATGGGGACAGAGGAAGAGAAGAATAAAAAGACAGGGTCATAGATCTAATACATAATCTTAAAGACGGTGGCATAATATGACATATGTATTCAAGAAGCAATGGGGCAAAGAAGAAAAGCTGCAAAGCACTCTGTTACCTGAGGAAGTAAGACATGTAAGTGTATGGGCAGTTGACAGCACCAAATCCAGAAAGAAGAGCCATGAGAGTCACTCCAATCACACCAACCCGGCTGATGAGCTGTTCTATGGATAAAATCCCTAAAAATATCAGGGTACATTATTGCCAGGTAATGTAGATAAAATGGCTCTCATCTGTACTGCAAAAGGAATCATCACTGAAAACATCAACCAGTACACACAACTAACTCATACAAACCAACTTTTAATTATTAATGTGTAGATTATCTTTTTTTTTTTGACAGAGTCTCGCACTGTCGCCCAGGCTGGAGTGCGGTGGCGTGATCTCAGCTCACCGCAACCTCCACCTCCCGGGTTCAAGCAATTCTCCTGCCTCAGCCTCCCGACTAGCTGGGACTACAGGCACGCGCCACCATGCCCAGCTAATTTTTTTGTATTTTTAGTAGAGACGGGGTTTCACCATGTTGATCACGCTGGCCTTGAACTCTTGACTTCGTGATCCGCCCGCCTTGGCCTCCCAAAGTACTGGGATTACAGGCGTGAGCCACCGCACCCGGCCAATGTGTAGATTATCTATAATAAATACACTAAAAGTTTATTGATTTTCCTCGTCCCATATGCCTTCACAGTGATCTCTTTTATTGGGTGATGACAGTAAAATAATAACAACAATAATTATAAATAACGGTCATTGACTGTTTACTCTTGGTAACATGAATGCTGACAAAGCAAAGTACTTTCAGTAAAAGCATCAGCAAAAAAAACGAGGAAAGTAAATCTTCTGGAAATACTTTGTGCTAGTCATCTTTGATATATACGTGTTTCCCCTAAGGTCATACTCTTTTGCTTTTGTCTTTTTTGCATCCAACAAACACAGAATTCATCTAATAAATGGGCTAACTTTATAGATGAATGAGAAATTCAAAGGCAAACACATCAGTTTTAGATTATAAATTGTATCCTAATTATCGATTGTTTCATATCACTTGAGAATGCTGAAAATCAACTTAGCAGTTAAAACCAATAGTGCTGGTTGATGTATTTGGGATAAATGACAGAAAGCAATGCTGAAGAATAACTCAGGAAGTTTGGCATTGCAGAAAAAAAATAGTTTTAATTGGTTTTCACTTCCTATCTCTAGAATAGAATTCACTTCAGCCATTCACTCCTATGGTCAAATGCCAGAATTATAATTCAGGAATTCTGTCAGCTTCAAAACTGAAAATTCCAATATTGCTTTTCTGATTACTGGCCTCCCTTCCTGGTCTTCAAGCTCCCTTCTCCTTTATTTGCACTGCACTCATTCTAGAGGTCAGTGCGACCTCTGGTCTTTTGCTTCCCCAGTCTTCACCCAGCCTGGACTCCCAGCTTGCTGGCTTCAAATTCTCTCACCAGGACCCTCAATCTCCTACTATCTTCCTTCTGAAGCGCTAATCCTACAAACTCCCAACTCTGGATCAGTCTAACCCTCTGCCTTCCCTGTGCCCATGTCTTGCTGCCTACAATTGCTAGAATTCATACCGATTTGCCATTACAGATTTATGCTCTCCCGTCCTAAGAGAGCGTGCACACTACTGACTAATCCTTATCTTGCCTTTGGCCAGCCATCTCTTTCCATTTTCCTCAGCAGTTACTCTTTATTTTTCCTACTTCTGTCCTCCTCCTTTGCCAATGTCCTTACTATAAAAAAACATAAGCTATTAGATATAAACTACCTTCACTCCACTACAAACTACCTTTACTCTAGACTATGGTCATGAATTTTCTACAGGTTGCAAAATTCAACATTTTCCAATCCTTGTTTTACTTGCTCTTTTATGACACTGAATATAATCTGCAATCATCCTACCAACCCGTCTCCCTCAGAACAAAGTAACATCCAAAGCTGACTTCTCCACTTGTGCTTTTGATCTTATCTGCGCCCTGGGAACTTCTCATCCTTACATGTGAGTTCTGGGATACTGCTGGTGATAATCTTGGTGCTCTTTGTTTCTGATTTTCTGTCGTGGAGCTAAGTGAAGCCAGCTTGCCTCTACACCATCATCTTGGAACTAGAAGTCACCATACTTTTGATTGTATTTAATCCCTTCCACCACTTTCAGAGTCTTGTTCCATCATCTACCTCTTCTCTCCTGTATATTCAATATTTCCTTCTTTGCTAGTTTTTTCTCTTTAGTTTCAAGTCTCTTTTCTAAGAGGAATTCTGTTTTTGGCTTTGAGTTTACCTCTAGTTCCCAAGCCCTGTCTGTATTTCCTCCTTAATAGCCAGGCTTCTTAAAAGAAGTTTATAGTTATTGTCACCTTTTCCTCACCTCCAGTTCATTCCTTAACTCACTGCAATCCAGCTTTCTTTCCATTCTTCTATATTGAATGAAATAACTGTCACTAATAATTATAATAGCAACATAATAGGTAATATTCATCAAGCGCCTGTTATGACTAGGCATTGTTCTAAGCATTTCACATGTACTGACTCATTTAACACTCATAACAATTCTATGAGGTAGATATTATCGAAAACCTAATTTTACAGATGAAGAAGTGGAGGCACGGAGAGGTTAAGTAACTTAGTCCAGGCCACACAGCTAAAAGGGGCAACATCAGAATTCAAGTGCAGCCCAGATCCAGAGTCTGGGCTTTAACCACTACTATACTATGGTAATAAGTTTTCTCCTGGTTGCAAAATTCACCATTTTCCAAGCCTTGTTTTACCGGCTCTTGTATGACATTGGATCACTTTTGTTTAAAATTATTTTATCTTCTTGGCTTCCACAACACCATTTCCCTAGGTTTTCTCTTTTACTTCTCTAATTGCTTTTTCTCGGTCACTTCTTCCTCTGTATAGACCAGAGTTCTCTTTCATTTCAGTATACACAGTTTTTGCTTGGGTAATCTGACCAATTTCCTCAGCTTTACTAATGGCATTTAGTTGATGATTTATAGTTGTTTAGATTCCTGGAGTCATCTCTATGAGGACTGATACATTTATACCTTTTCCCTAAGCTCCTAATTTGTACATCCAATTGCTTACTTAACATCACGTGGATATACATAGGTAACTTAAATTCAGCATATACCAAACTAAAATTATCTTTCCCCTCACCTGTCTTAGAAAATGACATAATCAACTATTGAGTCACCATAACAATAAAATCTATATACTATACAATTACTTCCCATTCTATCTCTTGCCTTTCCTTGAATATACTAAGGTCTTTCTACCTCAGCGTTTTACATGATGTCTTTTTTTTTTTTTTTTTTTGAGACAGAGTCTCACTCTGTCACCAGGAGACAGGCTGGAGTGCAGTGGTGCAATCTCGGCTCACTGCAAACTCCCCCTCCTGGATTCAAGCAATTCTCCTGCCTCAGCCTCCCGAGTAGCTGGGACTACAGGCATGCACCACCACACCCAGCTAATTTTTGTATTTTTAGTAGAGATGGGGTTTCACCATGTTGGCCAGGATGGTCTCGATCTCTTGACCTCGTGATCCGCCCACTCAGCCTCCCAAAGTGCTGAGATTAGAGGCGTGAGCCACTGCGGCCAGCCTACATGATGTCTTTTGTGCCTTCTTACTGGGTCTTCCTTTGGTCTTGTCCTTTAAATCTCAGCTTAAATATCACTGTCTCAGAAAGGATGGACCTAACTCCTTGCACTAATTTATCTGCATTTTTCTCTATCGCAGCAACCTGTTTGCTCCTTGATGACAATGATTACAACGGGCAATTCTTTATTTATATATTTACCTCTTTTTTGTCTAGTTCCACCCACAAGACTGTAAATTTCAGGGGGGCAGAAACCAAGTTTGTTTTGTGATTTATTTCCAGTGTGTAATATAAAGTAGATGCTCAATAAATATTTGTGTAATGCTAAATGAACGAATAAATCCTCACCTACATTCTGTTGATTCTGCTTTCCATATATCTCTTGAATTTGCAACCCCTTTACAAGAAGAAATCATGTCTTATTGATCTTTATTTTCCTTACTGCCTGGCACACAGGTGTTCAACAAATGTTTGTTGACTATAGTATCACTCAATAACATAGAGAAATCCAAGGGACTAATATGGGTTATTAAATATGAAAAACTGAAAAAGATTCCCCCTCTACCTTTATTCCTTTTAACATGGTGTCTCTGTTCTTTGATTACACATTTTTTTCTGGTTTAAAAAATTCTTTGTAGATACTATCTACTTAATCTCAGCATTTCTATGAAGTAAGAGTCAGTCATCACTATCTCCATTTACCAGTTAATACGTGGAAAGTCAGATGAATAAGGAGACAGCAGAAGACCACCTCACCTTTGACATCTGCTCACACAGATTTGATTCCTTATAGTCTTTTGTAATCTCTCTTACTCTTTCCCACTAAGGACAGTCCAAGGGTCAGGGACTGCACAAGACGTACTTTCATAGATTTTTTTTCATTTTAAGTAAGAATTTTTTTTTTTTTCTGAGGCAGAGTCTTGCTCTGTCTGGAGGCTGGAGGGCAGTGGCATGATCTCGGCTCACTGTAACCTCAGCCTCCCGGGTTCAAGCAATTCTTGTGTCTCAGCTTCCTGAGCAGCTGGGATTACAGGCATGCACCATCATACCTGGCTAAGTTTTGTATTTTTAGTAGAGACGGGGTTTTGCCATGTTGGCCAGGCTGGTCTCTAACTCCTGGCTTCAAGTGATCTCCCTTTCTTGGCCTCCCAAAGTGCTGGGATTACAGATGTGAGCCAATGTGCCCAGCCCATTTTTTTGTGGTTTCCAGAGCAATAAACAACCACACTGGTTGTTGGGACAGTCCTGGGAAAGCTCTGAGAAGGTAGTGTAAAGTTGGCTGCTTCTCAGCTACCAGCTAAACTTTTCTAACTCCTTACTTCTCTTAGAGGGTTAAATAAATTAAGATACCTGAATATTCAGGCATAAAACTGTAATGACTATTGGAGTACAATGGAAAGAACAAAACTGAAACTATCTCCCTAGCTTTCTCCCTCAGTGTCCTTTTCAGGATAATCCCACAGAATTTAGAAAAAGGGGTTGATGAAAGGACAATAGCTATCATGGCCTTCATCTTCCCTCTGGCATGGCCTGACTGCACTGGTCACGTGAGCTGAATGCACACAGGAGAAAGTTGGAGAAAGGTGTCAGAGTCAGGTCTTTGTACTGCATGTGACCCTGCGTTTGCCCTGTCAGCAGCCCTAGGGGCCTTTTGTAACTCTTCTCTCTGACTTCTACCATCACAAATAAATTTGTCTGTCTGTGGGTTTATTTGAAATAGGTTTATATGAGAACTACACTAGCAAGGCTCTTCAGTGCAAGTTTTTTTTGACCATTGACATAGGCATGCTGATCACATTAGCATTTCCTAAATTCCTATCCAGAATGTTAAATTATTAAACTCATCTATCACTTTGGAGAGACTCAATTTTTTCCATTCACCGATTCAAACATATATTAAACACTTGTAATGTGTTAGGTTCCACGCTGGGCACTAGGGACACAAAGACAAATAACATGTAGTTTTCTGAACTCAGGGAGCCCATAGGTTGATGAGGAAGTTGGAAAAGAATATATTAAATTACGAGTTTTATAGAGATATAAATACCCTGAGGTGGGAGCAATTAGTATCTCCTAATGATGGCCAGGAAAATCTTCTTAGAGGAATTGAAAAGAGTTGAATCTAGAAAGAATAAATAGGCATTTTCTAGGTAGACAGGGGGTGAAGGATTGTCCAGGCTGATAGAACAGCTCTAGAAACTGAGGCCTGGTATAGTGGCTCACACTTGTAATCCCAGCACTTTGGGAGGCCGAGGTGGGTCGATCCCTTGAGCTGAGGAGTTCGAGACCATCCTGAGCAACATAGAGAAACCCCATCTCTATGAAAAAATACAAAAATTAGCCAGGTGTGGTGGCATGTGCCTGTAGTCCCAGTTACTCAGGAGGCTGAGGTGGGAGGATCACTTGAGCCTGGGAGACGGTTCTGGAGGTTGCAGTGAGCTGAGATCGTGCCACTGCACTCCAGCCTGGGTGACAGTGAGACCTTGTCCCAAAATGAAAAAGAAAAAAAGAGAAACTTGAAATGATTTCACAGGACTGGAGATGGAACATGTATAGAGAGCAGTAGCCAGGTCATGAAAGGTCGTGAAAGAGTTTCAGACCTAAGAGTCTGAATGTTTTTGTTAGGCTGGTGTTAAGTTTTCTGGCCTTTAACATTATTTGAAATGTTTGAAACAGTTATTCTTATTTAAAAATACACGACTATTTATAGTACTGCATATGCTTTTCAAAACTGCACATCTTCTCTGACCCTATTGCTGGAGAGTCTCACAATCTTTCTCTCCTGAAATTCCTGTTATAGGCAATGAATGTAAAGGGAAGGGTGTGTGGGAGGGATGGCAGATTCTCTAACAGACACTGGCTCATTCAACATTAATTCCAATCCTTTTCTAGCATTTCTTTTGGTACTGCAGGGTCTAGAAAGCCAAAAGTTCTTTCTCAGACTTCCTTGAGGATAGGGTTCTAAATGTTACCTAGGTTTCACCAAAAAACCAGGCCTATAGGAGGCCTCAAATGCAGCAATGAACAATGCAGGCATGGTGATAGCACTTAGGAACTCAAACATCTGGGACAGAGGTCCCTGATGTCACAGACCCTGAGTGGCAAGTGATGACTTCAGTGAAGTTTTCCAGTTTAGTACTGTGGCATAGTTGGGTATTTCTCTTTACTATATAATATTTAAGCTTTGCATACCTGCTTTCCTAGAAAGTCTATCAATTGCCTGATACTGTATAATTAATCATTTTCTGCTTTAAATTAGTTATAGTAGATTGTTTTCTGCAATAAAATCCCTGATAATAGCTATAGCAGGATGGTGAATAAAGAGATGTATATTAAAAAAAAAAAAGTTCCAGTCTGAAAGCTTTAGCATATTTATTACAGATAGGCTCTCCAATCTTTTTAGATAGATTCACACATACTTCTGAAATAGTTCTGGAAGGACTCGTTAGCTGAGGTACTTTTGTTCATTGTTTTTAGCTTAAAAATTAGGGCTACGCCCAATTTCTTGTTTTAAAATGACTTTTTTTTTGTTAGAAGGGAGACACTGATTCTTGGAAAGCTTTTCTTTATCTACTAATGGTGAGCATTTTATGTCACCTTTCCTCAAATACATACGCTTCCCTAAAGACAATCTTTATCATCACTTAAGCAGTGGCCATTTACCTTTTGTGTCACAGACTTCTTTGGAAATCTGACAAAAGTTTATTGATACCTGACCTCTAAATACACATACAAATATATTGCTGTAGTTCCATATACACTATGAGTTAGACACTGTTCTTTTTCCTTTTACCCTTGAAGTAAGTATATTCAGTAAATGGAGGTCAAAAATTTCTACTCTAGAATGACAGAAGTGAGTTCCAAAACCAGCATTATCTCTTAGAATGAAGGAGAAAGTGTGATTCAAAATCAGACATTTTTCAGAGAAATAACTTGCTATCCTCTTCAAAATCAGAAATTTTTTCCCCAAACTCCAAGAACCTGTGAGTTTATTATTTTTTCCCCAAGAAATTTAATTATTTCACATTAGAACATTAAACAAACCTTCTTCCCCCCATCTCTGCCCTCTCATATATACTCACCATGTTTTGGGCTGAGAATGGGAAAGGGATCTCCTAGTTTCCAGAAGAAATACATAAAGGTCAGCCATAAGAGACAGGAAAAAAGCAGTCGTTGTTTATGCACTGAGACAGAGGAGACAAAACTGTTAGGAAAAACAGATATAGGTTAAACAGCTTCCTCTATTTAAAAATATAAGATAATGCTAATTAATATTTGGCTGCTAATTCACTTGGCAAATGAGTGATGAACAATATAATTTTTAGTGAAAGCGTCCTTACCACTGTAAGAAAAATTTAGTTGAATTTAACATGTGGGGTGAATTAAAGGAGACATTATTAAGTAGAAAAAGCTGCAGCAGAAAAAATAACTTAACCATTCACTCAATATTTACTTTGTGCCATTCATTCAATACTTATATTTACTTTTAAGATGCTGTGTGTGAGGTGTCCTCAAATAGCAGTAACTACTGAAAGTTAATGTAGAAATGAAACGATCCACAATCTCAGTTCCCTCAAATACTCATCTCAGTCTATGTGCTGACTGAGAGGGTAAAATACTTACGTAGCTGGATGTTGCTCACAATAAAATAGCCAATGTAAAAAGGCACCATGAAAACCAGGATCAGCAGAATTACACACAGGTTCATTTTCCAGTGAAAATAACGAGAGCTGAAATAAATGTCAAAGACTGTCACTCGGAGGGAGAGAGGGCAGCAACTTTCTTTCTCTTTAGTATTCCAAAGGGTCTTTTGCTCTTTGGACTCAATATTGAACATATCCTATCTAATAAACCTACCAGGCTCTTATAATCTACTCATCTGTAGAGATTAAAAAATACAAATTTTTGAAAGGTATATATGACCATCTTAACCCAAGAATTTCATATATTAAAATAAGAATGTTTATGTTTTTGATATATTCATGGGCAACATGTACCATTAACATGTATCAACATATGCCATTGCTGGTAGAATGACAATTGTTTTACTCACCACTAGGAATCTTATTCCAATGTAAGAATTTTTCTTTCTTTTTGTTTTTCTTTCTTTTCTTTTCTTTTCTTTTTTTTTAATAGAGATGGGGTCTTGCTCTGTTGCCTAGGCTGGAATGCAGTGGCTATTCCCACCACTGATCAGTACGGGAGTTTGACCTGCTGTTTCCGAGGCACGATCCCACTACTGATCAGCATGGGAGTTTTGACCTGCTCTGTTTCCAACCTGGGCCAGTTCACCCCTCCTTAGGCAACCTGGTTGTCCCCCACTCCTGGGAGGTCACCATATTGATGCCGAACTTAGTGTCCACTGTAAGAATTTAAGGAAAATAAATGCTAACAGTAATATATGCTATTAAGACTCAAAATTATTTCTTTTGTACTCTTGATATAAACACCTGATTTGCATGAATTATTTCTATTACATTTTATAAGATGTATTTTATTAAAACTTTAGCACTTTTAAAATAACAACTTTAATGAGATATTTTACCCATTTAAAGTTTTCATATACAATGGATTTTGTATACTCAGAGTTGTGAAACCATCACCTCAATCAATTTTAGAACATTTTCACTACTCCATAAAGAAACCCTGTAGCCGTTAGCAGTCACTCCCTGTTTCTCCTCAACATCCTCGGCTCTAGGAAACCACCAATATACTCTCTGTTTCTAGGAAACCACCAGTATGTGATCTTTTGTGACTGGCTTCTTTTACTTACCATGTTTGCAAGGTTCATCCGTGTTGTAGTATCTACCAATAATTCCTTTGATGGTTGAAAAATATTCATTCCATTACTCTTGGCTATATTATATTTTACTTATGTATTCATTAGTTAAAGATATTTGGGTTGTTTTTAGCTATTATAAATAGAGATGCTATGAATGTGTGTGTATACATTTTGGTGTGGATGTATGTTTTCCTTTCTCTTTAGGTAGAAACGGAGTGGAATTGTTGGGTCATGTCATAAATCTATATTTATCTTTTGAGGCACTCCTACTGTTACTCAATGTGGCCGCATCATTTTACATTTTCCTCAGCAGTGTATGAGAGTTCCAATTTCTCCTCAGCCTTGTCAACACTTGCTATTGTCTGTTTCTTTGCTTCTAGCCATGTTAGTGGGTGTAAAGTGGTATCTCACTGTGGTTTTGATTTGCGTTTCCTTGATGGCTAATGGTACTGGGCATCTGTTCATATGTGCTTACTCGTCATTTGTATATCATCTTTGGAGAAATGCCTATTCAGATTTTTAATTCATTTTAAAATTGTATTATATTATTGAACTGTAAGGATCCTTTATATATTCTAGATATGAGTCCCAGTCCATTATCAGATAGGTAATTTGTAAAATTTTCTCGTTCTTAAAATGTTTGTTCACTTTCTTGATGGTATCCTTTGTATTTACTGATTTTAAATTTATTTAGGCCTTGTTTCAAAAAAGGCAAAAGTGGTTAAATGGCTTACAAAGACAAATAAAATACAGGACGATGAAATGAACTATAAGAAAACATGAAAGAAAGAAACAACAATGGTAACAGATAGGTAAAATATTTGGTCAAACCTGATGGCTAATATAAAACAGAATTCTAGAAACTTGCTATGGGCTGGTCATAAATTGAGCTTTAAGTTTTCTAACGGTCAATGTGAAATAAAAACTTTTATCAGTTAGATAAAATCATAGTGTCTGTAAGAAAATTAATTGCTCAAAGGAAGAATTATTTATTGTTACTGAATTATTACCAAGATTACAATAAAATTTCTTCAAAGATTTCATAAAAAGAAAAGGCAAAGGCAATTAACAGTGGCATCAACAACATCCTTTCTAGAGAAATGTCAATGAGTTTCAGAAGGCTATTTCTTTGTGTGTGTGTGTGTGTTTTTTTTTTTTTTTTTTTTATATGGGGTTTCACCATGTTGGTCAGGCTGGTCTGGAACTCCCGACCTCAGGTGATCCGCTCACCTTGGCCACCCAAAGTGCTGGGATTACAGGCGTGAGCCACTGTGCCTGGCCAGTCTTGAACTTCTGACCTCATGATCTGCCCACCTCAGTCTGCCAAAGTGCTGGGATTACAGGCGTGAGTCACCGCGCCCGGCTCAGAAGGCTATTTCTTACTGTTCCTTCCTTAGTACGGATGGCAGGCATCACAAAACAAAGAGCCACTCAGTAAAAGCTACCCTACAGGGAGTAAATATCATTTAGACTAGCTATATTGACAGCTTTTTGCTCCTCTAGATTAACCTATTTTAGAGCATTTAGAGAAGGAAACAAGCTGGACATCCTCCAGGCAATCCTACATAGTATTTCAGCCAAGCTTCTGAAAGATTTTGGGAGGCAGTGGGTTTGAAATAACAAGTAAAACTTTAATTGGCATATGGACTGCTGATTCAAAGTGAACCACGTGTTAACTAGTCTTTTGAGCTGAAAGTAAAGTGATATTCTGTTGAAAGAATTAAGGATCCCAACAAGATTACATATTTGAATAGGAAATCATATAATCTCTGCTCAGAGGTGAGTCAAAGGAATATTTTTGCCAAGATTCTTTTTTCAAAACGATTCTGAATCCAGTCACTGCACAGTTATACTACATCATCAAGGCTCACATTTCTGCTCCATAATTGGGTAAAACATTAGCATGAAAAAACAGGTATAACTGAAGACATGTCTCACACTGAACAAACCCAATCCTCTATAAAGCACACAAAGAAGAACCAGATTTTAGCAATGCTACTTCTTATCCTCTTTAATTATTTAAGAAATTGAAGAAATATACACCAAAGTATGACTGATGTTTCTTACTATATGGGTTATTAACTATGAGTTAAAAGTTGGGGGACATCTTCTACCAAAACTATAGCTTTAGAATACCTGAATCCTCTGTATTAATATTTAGATAAGTAGTTGGCAAACTGTGACCTAGCAGCCACCTGTTTTTACAAATTAAGTTTTATTGGAGCACGGCCATGCTCATTTGTTTATATACTGCCTATGACTGCTTTCACTCTACAACAGCAGAGCTGAGTAGTTGTGATAGAAACTTTCTGGTCCACAGAGCCTAAAACATTTACTATCTCGCCCTTTAGAGAAGAAAGTTTGCCAACCTCTGCTTATATAGCAGTAAAAGATGCAGGCTGTGATAATAACATTTAATAACCATTATGTAAAATAATACTTGTGTATTCTCTATAGTCAAAGTATCTCTATCTAGCTTATCCAAAAACAGTTTGGATTATTAAAGGACAAGTTTAAAAGTATGAGAATCAGAACATATTTCTGTTTTACCGTAATACATGTTATTTACTGTTTTATCAAGAGACCATTATTATCAACTCTGATCCCCCCCTTTTTAATAGATGGGGTCTCACTGTCAGTCTGTCCAGTGATCACAGCTCACTGCAGATCCTCAAACTCCTGCGCTCAAGTGATCCTCCTGCCCCAGCCTTCCAAAGTGCTCGGATTATAGGTGTGAGCCCCTGGGCCTGGCCCCTACTCTCTCTCTCTCTCTTTTTTAACCTCTTAATGTTTTGTGATTAACCACCTGCATAGTAAGGTTTTAATTTAAATTTTGTTTTCAACTCAAAGGATTTGAGAGTACAAGTCTCAAATGTCAGGGGTCTCTAATGAACTTACCTTGGTGCTGAGTCCTAACTTTAGAGTGAAATACTACTTTATTCTTAAAATATTTTTCCAGGTGGTGATAAAACAGTACAAAAAGAGTCTGCATAGCATAGTTGATGAACCCTACATATAAATGCTGGCATAAAAAAATACTCAAGCTTGCAGAACAAGCAAGAAATATTTTGGACAGACTTGTCTAATCAACTAACACGTCTGTTATTTGAAGGGGAGTAAAGAGTTACCTTTAAAAAGTGTCTAGGTTAAGTAAGAACTGGAGTTCAGTCTTCAGAGAGATCATTAAACAGCTCTGAGGAATTCTTATCTTTCCAGGTAGAGCTTTTCAAACAACAGAACAATGTGAAGGGGTTACTGGGATTCACTTATGAGTAGTGTGGGAAAAATAAAGCTTAAAGCTTCTAGGAGTGAAGCCTAGGACTGAGGCTTCACAGCCTCACTCCAGTGATTTCTTCAGAGTTAATGGTCAGATCTTTCTTTCCTGGTATCTCATAATCTTTGTCAAACCAGTTATTAGGTGGCTGTGACCCATATTTGCTGTGATCATTGTAGTTACTGAGACTAAACCATTCACACAGGGTTTTTTTTTCAGTTATGAGATCCAGGTAGGTTTTCCACCATAAAGAATGTAGCACAGAACTCTTCCAGAGGAGTTATTCAGTACTCTTACTCACCTGCTATTCAACACTCCTAAGATTTCAAAGATAATGAGCTCAAACATGGTGCAAGAAAATGCAAACGTCACGGAGAAGATCACCTGTACAACATACTGACGTACCTGTTAAAAGCCAAATAGAGACTAGAAGTTATTTCCTTGTTTAAAAACTGAACGGATAAACTCCTTCTGGCTACACGTCAGAAAGCTTATTTTGAGGAAATTCTCAACTCCTCAGAAACAGGGCCACAACAGCAATTTGCCTGGAGCTACAGAAGAAGATCAAAGTAGGTGGCACCTCTGAATCTTGAGTCACTATTACCAGCATCGTCTTGTGGATGGAGAATTTTGAGCACAAGAAGATGAAGTGACAGGGTCAGAAGTAGCATTTAGAATTCCTGATGCACACTGACAAAAAAGTGACAGATTTGTATATAATGGTTAATCTTCAGAGGGGTTCTTCAACACTCTAGATCCTGGATCTGTTCTGGAACCTCCCTGGAAGGCCTTAAAGTACTGGGCAGAAGAAAATCTGCAGAATCCTGGGCTCTTTCAGACAATAAACTCCCTGGGAAAGTTTAATGGAGAACATCCGAGAAATGACCCAAAGGTATACTACAACCACTGATCTTATTATAATTAGGAAATGTCCAGTCTAGGGTGGTGATCTTCTGAATCCAAAGCTTAAGATAAGAACAAGACCAGCCTTAGGATTTTGGCATTAGCTTAGAATGTAAGACTGGCAATTCAGGGCCAGCCAGACAGATGAAAGGGAACATTTGTGAGACATTATGAATTAAATTCTCTCCTACAGAATAACTGTTTGCTACTGGTGCATATCCCGATATGACTAAGGCATGACATTCCTTGCTCTTAGCTTCTGGGCTAAATGTGACTTGCCTTTCCCCCCCACCCTTTAAAATCAATTAAGCCTAATTATATTCTCCAATCTAATAGTTAAATAGTACTTATTTGGCAAAAGCTTCCTATCTTGGAAATGAACATAATGTTTCTTTAATGGAGGCAATTTTCTTGCCCCAATTTAAAACAATCTAAATTCATATAGTGTAAGTATAACAAAATGATATTTCTTCTCACCTCATAGTCCTTAAACAACTGGCGCATGAAGAAAAGCCACCCAAATCCAAAAAACAGTATCTGTAGGAGAAAGACAGAATGTCAATATATATTTTCTTTGGAGAAATATGTTTTATAGAAACTCCTTTTGATAAAAGGTCTGCTAACTAGACAATTTATTTCAGGGATTAAAGATAAGATCCACTCTTATAAGACCTACTTATTAAAGCTCATGACATTGGAAATAAATGTTTAAATGCTCTTGGATTTTTGAAATTATCCATGTTACAGAGCGTGCTTGAAGTAAGACAAAAATAGAAGTACATATTTTCCCACGATCTTATTGAGGAAATGTGTTCTCTTTCCGGGTCCACAAGAGGGCGTAGTTTTAAGGGCAAGAAATTCCAGCACCATGCCCTCCCCCCACTCCACCCTCTCTCTCTCCATCCGGGAGATTTAACGGTCTCTGTTTTAATTTTTGCCGCCAAGGGAAGAATCAAAAAGGCAATCACTCCAGCGGAAGTTCTCAGGACTCCTTTCACTGGGTTCCTCCCAGGTTAAAGTCCCCTTCTTGCGCACCCCTCTGGACTCCATGTTCGGATACCCTTCCGCCCTCCGGGAAGCCGTCTTTCTCTCTCCTGGATTTCCCCTCTGGAGCCCCCTTGCACACTCTTCGTGGAAGTTTTCTCTCTTCTTTGTTTTCTCTTTGTTTACCCAAATAAATAACTTTTCTGCAACACTTCTTGGGTCTGGTATTTACGAGCTTACCGCACACCTGCCGTGGTCCCCTCTCTCATTCTTGAGAGGCCGAGAGACCAAGAACCTACAATATTCTCTCGGGGGAGCTCTGCCTACCCGGCACCCCAAAGCCCAGTTACATTATGATAATTATTATATGAGCCAGAGAAGTTCGCAAATAGAAAAGGAGTCAGTGGCCAGGCACAGTGGCTCACACTTGTAATCCCAGCACTTTGGGAGGACGAGGCGGGCAGATCACTTGAGGCCAGGAGTTCGAGACCAGCCTGGCCAACCTGGCGAAGCCCCGTCTCTACTGAAAATACAAATATTAGTTGGGGGTGTGGTGGGCACCTGTAATCACAGCTACTCCAGAGGCTGAGGCGTGAGAATCACTTGAATCTGGGAGGCGGAGGTTGCAGAGAGCCGATATCACGCCACTGTACTCCAGCATGGGAGACAGAGTGAGACTCCGTCTCAAAAAAAAAAAAGAAAAAGAGTCAGAGTGAGAGTTGCTTCTTATGGAAGATCCCTGATTGCAAGTATTTAAAAAAAAACACCAGCCTGGCCAACATGGCGAAACCCTGTCTCTGCAAAAAATATACACACGCATAAAAATTAGCTGGGCATGGTGGGGGGTGCCTGTAGTCCCAGGCCCCTGGGAGGCTGAGGTGGGAGGATCACCTGACCCTAGGAAGCTGAGGCTGCAGTGAGCCATGATTGCACCACTGTGCTTCAGCCTGGGCAACAGAATGAGACCCTGTCTCTAAAAATAAATTAAAAAAATAAAAACTTCAGGAGTGAGGAGTTGAGACCAAAATTAGAGTAGTAGAAAGTCTAATATTGTTTATATATGTTTCCTTCAGAGAGTTTTCTTAATAACTTCTCCACCATTTTGCCTAATCCACATAAAGTGGTTTTCATCTCAGTGTAAAGCCAAGAGATTGCAGGATCCCTCTTTTGTCAGTTTTGTTTCAAACTGGCAGAGACCATAGCCACACGACAGCTGATGAAGCTGGTGTGTAGTAAACAACCTTCTATACATATACACACACCGACACAACTACTTTTTTCTTCTTACAATGGCTAGGACCTTTATGAATACAACGATTTTATGCCTTCCTAGGGACTACTTTATTGAGCAAGTATAAACTCAGTAGCTCAGCACAGACTAGTTTGTTACCATGCCCCTCCTGCCTACCACACTCGTGTGTTCAGCCCCTGGAAATTCCTTTGGTTCCTTAGACTCACACTCCTTCACATCGAGACCTCTGTAGATGTCCTCTGACAGGACCTTCTCTCTAGCCCTCTCCCAGTTATCCTATGTACTCCCTCTGGAAGGCCTTCTCTGCCCTCTCAAATACAGATAAATTGCTCTTTTTATATAATCCTATTCTACATTGTACGCCCCTCATCAAAGTGCTTACCATACAGTTTTATAATGCCTGATTTAAATATTTTTTGACACTAGTTATAAGCTCTATGAGGACAAAAGCAATGTTTGTCTTGTAATTTTTGTATCCTTAGCATCCAGCACAAAGCCTGGCACATAGCAGGCTCTCCATAAGTGCTTGCTGAATGGCTAAATGCTCTACATAAAAGATGGTTTATTCTTCAGCGTTCAATCTTCAATTTTCTGTAATAATTCCCATGTGCTATGCTAGGTGCTGGAGATACAAAGATGAGTAAGACGGTTACTACCCTTCAGAAGCTCACAATACAGTGAAGACACTACATAAATAATTATAACGTAATATGGATGTGTAATGATAGAGATACATACATGATATTGTAAAACAATATGAAGGAGGGAGACCAAAGCAATCTGTAGGGGGCTAGGGCAGATTTTCCGGAGAAGGTAATGCCTGAGCTGAAGGAAGTTTTAATTTGGGGTTAAAATCTGATACTGCGTGCAAATTTTGGGATTATGTGCATTTTTCTAGAGTGGTTCCAAGGTATTCATCACACACTCAAAGGTTTCCACCATCCCTAACATATTAAAAACCACCCTCTCAAAGGATGAGTAAGAATCAGGTAGGGAGGCTGGACATGGTGGCTCATGCCTGTAATTCCAGCACTTTGAGAGGCCAAGGTGGGTGGATCGCTTGGGCCTAGGAGTTTGAGACCAGCTTGGGCAAGATGATGAAACCCTATCTCTACAAAAAATAACAAAAATTAGCTAAGCATGGTAGTGCATGCCTGTAGTTCCTGTTGACAGGGAGGCTGAGGTGGAAGGGCCACTTGAGCCTGGCAGGTGGAGGCTACAGTGAGTCGTGAGCATGTCACTGCAACCCAGCCCGGGCAACAGAGCGAAACCCTGTCTCAAAACAAAACAAACGGACAAAAAAACAAATCAGGTAGGGAAAAAACCGCTGGTGGGTAGGAGGACAGGGCTTTCCAGATAGCAAATGGCAGGAGTAAAGGCACAGAGTGAATAGCATGGTATATGCTGGGAACTACACATGGTTTGGTGCTACTAGAAGATGAAATTCAAAGGAAGAGGTTAAAAATGAGGCTAGACAGGAGGAGTGGATGTCCAATCATTAAGAGTTCTGAAGGCCACCCTAAGGAGCTTAGATTATAGTCTAAGGTGGTGAGAGTTGCCTGATATGTCTTATAGTATATAGAGCAGTATGGTGGCTGTGTGGAAGACACATTTGAAGGAAACAACATTGTAGGAAGAGAAATATCATGGAAATGTGTTATGGGAGTTCAGAAGAAAGATGATAAAGCTCTGAGTTAAGACATTTGGTGACAGGAGAGGAGACAACAGATTTGAGAACTGTTTAGAAGGTAAAATCAGCAGAGAGAAGTCAGGGATGACTAGCTTGGAATATGAGTTGAAGAGTGAAGCTACCCTATTTATATAAAGAATATTGGAGGAAGAAGAGATTTAGGAAAGGGGGCAGAGGACCGGGAAATAATGAGCTCAGTTTTGCACACACTAAGGGCCTGAGGGACAGCCAGCAAGATGGGTCAAGATATCCAGCAAGCACCTGAATAAAAGAAAGACTGTGTAGGCATCTAAGACATGCCTATGAGCTGAAACCACCAAAGTGCATGGGATCACCTGGGAATAGTACCTAGAGTGAGGAGAGCAATGTGCCAAGAGGTAAACACTGGGGCATAAGGCGAACAGTTTGAACGGCAAGGGAGAGGCAGGAACCAGTGTAGCAGGTCAGAATGCATGGGAGCAGTGGGGTAGCAGGTGCAGATTCCTCCAGGGAGAGCAAGGAATGAGCAGAAAGAAAACATTAATAGGCTAGAGAAGAATGTAGACTAACGGGAAAGTTTATTGGCCAAGGGGGAGGAAAGCAGTAAAGGAAGGAGAAAAAGATGAGAAGGACTATGGAATTCTAGGGAATGAACCGATAATAATATTAATTTATTATCATCAGCTAACTTTTATTGAGCATTTACTATATTCCAGGCTCTCTAATTAGTACTTAGCATTATAATCTTATGAAAATCATCAAAAACCCAGTAAGGTAGGTTTGATTGTCCTATATTCACAGGGATAGATGAGGTTTAAGAAATTAATCAATTTATAGTAAGTGTCAGAATCAAGACTGAATGAAGCCTGTTTGACTCCAAAATATGTGCTTTTTTGTTTTTGTTTTCTTAATATTTTTTTCAGCTCTTATTGAGTCTATCTAGAAAATCTGTGCTTTTAACCACTTCAAAACAGGCTAAGATCAAACGTAGGTAGAATGGCCTTAAACCAGAGTAGAGGAACCATGTTTTCTGAAATGGGAGGAAAGGAGGTAAGAATGGTTGTGAACAAAGATAACCTTTTAGATTAAAATGCAGGAAGTATTAATAGTAGGAGATCATCTTTTGGCTTCACTTTTGTTGAGCAAGTATGAGGCAAGGGCATCTGCTAAGAGTAAGAAAGGTGAGTATGGAAAAGGGGGCTTTGAGAAGAGTGACAAAGATTTAGAGAAACTTTAAGGGGAATGAAACAAGTAGCTGATTAAAGTCAAGAAAACGAATAATTCAGTGAGCTGAGGCTTAAACTCACGGCACTGGCAAGCTACAGAGTGTGTGATTTTCTACAGTAAACTTCAGGCCTCTGTATTAGTAACAGACGAACTATAGCAGTGATCCAAGTGTGGACTTATATATGAAGGGAAACAAACGAGGTGTAAGTTGGGGTCCGGTGCGGTGGCTCACACCTATAATACCAGCACTTTGGGAGGCCAAGGTGGGCAGATCACCTGAGGTCAGGAGTTCAAAACCAGCCTGGCCAACATGGCAAAACTTCATCTCTACTAAAAGTATAAAAATTAGTTGGGCATGGTGGCAGGTGCCTGTAATCCCAACTACTCAGGAAGCTGTGGCAAGAAAATTGCTTGAACCCAGGAGGCGGAGGCTGTGGTGAGCAGAGATCGTGCCACTGCAACTCCAGCCCGAGCAACAAGAGCAAAACTCTGTCTCAAAAAAGAAAGAAAGAAAGAAAGAAAGTTGAATCCAAGCATCTAGATCAAGTAGAAAAGGAAAGGCTCAAACAGATTAGGAGAAAATGTCCAGGATATCCTTTGGCTATTATAAATAATTACCATGGAGACAGATGAAAATTCAGTTTAGAGACCATATATATGACTTATGAAGCCATGACTGAAGACAGAGAAGTGGGCAGTTAGGACTGAGAGTGATATGTATAGTGGAAATGGTTGATTAAAAAAAAAAATCACCAACATCACTGTAAAATGGGACTTTAGACAAGGAAGAGAAAACAAGCAAAAATTAAGTTTATATGATGGGGACAGGAATGGAAGAAAACAGAAACAGACATATACCTTTAATATTTCATTGTGGCGTCCTTTCACATTGAGAAAGAAAGCTTAAAAAGACTTTCAGAGCAAAATTACGACCTTTGCAGCAACATAGATAGAGGTCTCTAGATAGTTAGAGATCATCATCCTAAGCAACTTAGCGCAAGAACAGAAAACCAAATACCACATGTTCTCACTTTTAAGTGGGAACTAGATATTGAGTACTCCCTAACATAAAGACGGCAAAAATAGAAACTGGAGAATACTTGGGGTGGGGAGAAGAGGTAAGGGTTGAAAAACTAATTATCGAATACTATGTTCAGTACCTGGGTGATTTCTACCCCAAACATCAGCTCTCACAATATATCTAGCACATGTACCAAATCTGAAATAAAATAAAAGTTGAAAAAAAGAGAAGACTTTTAAAGTACACACACACGCAAATGTAGCTGGAGAATTCATTACATCCAAGATAAGCACAAATTCTGGCAAGATTATAGAGGATCCAAAAAGAACGCAGAAGCAAAATGCAATTTCAAACAGCTTTGCAAATAAAATGGAAGGCGCATAGCTTATTAAAAACGAGACTTAATGCTTTCAGAATTGTACAGAGTCGAGTCTTGACCTTAGGACTTAAGAGTGTACTCTGGAACTGATTAAGTCTTAGCACTGTATAGAGAGCTCAAAACACGAGTTAGATAACAGTTGCTTTTATAAAAATGATCTCTGGGTTGAAAATTAGCTACAGTTAAAAAAAAAAAGATGGCCATCAGCAAGATAGTTATTAAAGAATTAACTAGAAAAGACACCTTTCTTGGATCATTTATTCAGCCTTTTAATCATGTAACAAATATTTATTAGTGCCTAATATGTGCCAGGTCCAAGGGATAGAATAGCAAACAAGAGAGCATGAATGCTGTTCTCAAGGAGTTTATAATCTATGGAGGAGACAATCTACCAAAACAATGTGGTAGTGTTGTGACAGGGGAAGTGGGTGAAGGGTACTATGACAGTATGCATAGGGACATCTAGTCCAGTCTAGAGGAAGCTTCTGGGATGTTCAAGTTGAGATCTGAAGGCTGAAAGAAGGGGAGGTATATGAGGAAAAGGCCCAGAAAGAGAACACAGATTGTGTGGAAAGCTGGAGACACCATAGCATGCATGGCCAGGTTAAGAAACTAAAAGATGGGAGAGAGATCCAAGATGGCTGATAATCAGCAGCTCAGGACTGCAGCTCCCAGTGAAAGCACAGAGAGCAAGTGGACGCCACACTTACTGACAAATTTTTGCTGCCCACGGACCAGGGCATTCCCAGCAGAGGAGCCCCACAGATCGCCAGCACGACCCTTTCGGCTGGCACGGCTATTTTGCCGGCGCCTCGGCCCGGCGGCTCTTGGTGCGGAGTAAACGGGAGCAGGTCTCCTTTTGGATGATGTTTGGAGCTCTGTGAAGCCAGAGCAGTCCATTCAGTTGATTGAAAAAGGGTCTGAAGAGGGAAGTGAGACCGGAGACCCCAGGGCAGAAAAGCACCACGAATTTCAACGCTGCTGTTTTAGCCAGCGTTGCGGGTTGCCGCAGTGAAAATTACAGATTCCGGAGCTGGGAATCAACAAGCTGGACGTCCACTCAGAGACCTAATTTGAAAGTAGGTAATTACAGAGACAACAGGTGGAAAAAACCACGAAGATGCCAAGAAGCCACCGTAAAAAAAAAAAAAAAAAAACTGAGAACACTCAAAATCAGAACGTCTCTCCTACAGAGGACGCTAGTTCCTCATCAGTAACAGAACAAGGCCTGATGGAAAACGAGTGCGAAGAATTAACCGAGTCAGGCTTCAGAAGGTGGCTAATAAGAAACTTCTGTGAGCTAAAAAAAAATATGTTCTAACCCAATGCAAAGAAACTAATAACTTTGAAAAAAGGTTTGACGAAATGATAACGAGAATGGACAATTTAGAGAGGAATATAAACGAATTAATGGAGCTGAAAAACACAATACAAGAAATCCGTGAAGTATGCACAAGTTTTAACAGTCAAATTGATCAAGCAGAAGAAAGGATATTAGAGGTCGAAGACCAACTTAATGAAATGAAACAAGCAGATAAGATCAGAGAAAAAAGGATAAAAAGAAACAAGCAAAATCTCCAGGAAATATGGGTCTATGTGAAAAGACCTAATTTACGCTTAATAGGTATACCTGAAAGTGACGAAGAGAATGAATCCAAGCTGAAAAATATTTTTCAGGATATTATCCAGGAAAATTTTCCTAAACTAGTAAGGCACAACAATACTCAACTCCAGGCAATACAGAGAACCCCACAAAGATATTCCTCAAGAAGACCAACCCCAAGACACATAATCATCAGATTTACTCAGATTGAAATAAAGGAGAAAATATAAGGGCAGCCAGAGAGAAAGGCCAGATTACCCATAAAGGGAAGCCTGTGAGACTCACAGCAGATCTCTCAGTAGAAACTCTACAAGCCAGAAGAGAGTGGGGGTTAATATTTAACATCCTTCAAGAAAAAAACTTTCAACCCAGAATTACATATCCAGCCAAACTAAGTTTTACAAGCGAGGGAAAAATAAAATTTTTCGCAAACAAGCAAGAACTCAGAGCTTTCATCACCACCAGGCCTGTTTTACAACAACTTCTGAAAGAAGTACTATACACAGAAAGGAACAACCAGCATCAGTTATCTTAAAAACTTACCAAAAAGTAAAGAATATTACAACAATGAAGAATTTACATCAACTAATGGGCAAACAGCTAGTTAGCCTTAAATAACAGTATTAAACTCACATATATCAATATTAAGCCTAAACTTAAAGGGATTAAATGC
>CAUYQU010027277.1:0-17921 GCA_963574635.1 Cheracebus regulus | reverse complement strand
TTTTTTCAAGATTCTTAGTTTCTTTGCATTGGGTTCGAACATGTTCTTTTAGCTCAGAGAAGTTTGTTATTATCCACCTTCTGAAGCCTGTTTCTGTCAATTCATCAGACTCATTCTCCATCCAGCCTTGTTCCCTTGCTGGTGAGGAGTTGTGATCCCTTGGAGAAGGAGAGGCATTCTGGTTTTGGGTGTTTTCATCCTTTTGGTGCTGGTTTCTTCCCATCTTTGTGGATTTATCTACCTGTGGTCTTTGTAGTTGGTGACTTTCAGATGGGGTCTCTGAATGGACATTCTTTTTGTTGATGATGAAGTTATTTTTTTCTGTTTCTTAGTTTTACTTCTAACAGTCAGGCTCCTCTACTGTAGGACTGCTGGAGGTCTACTCCAGACCCTGCTTGCCTGAGGATCACCTGCAGTGGCTGCAGAACAGTAAGGGTTGCTGCCAGTTTCTTCTTCTGATATCTTTGTCCCAGAAGGATACCCGCCAGATATCAGCCTGAGCTCTCCTTTATGAGGTGTCTGTTTGGGTATATAGGAGTTGGGGAGCTGCTTGAGGAGACAGTCTGTCCCTTATAGGAGCTCAGGTGCTGACCTGTGAGCTCCATTTTTCCACTCAGAGCTGCTGGGAAGGTACGTTTTATTCTGCTGCAGCGGAACTCATAACCCTCTTTTTTTCCCAGGTGCTCTGTCTTGCGAAGGTGGTGCTTTATTTATAAGTTCCTGATGTGCTGCTGCCTTTTTTCAGAAATGCCCGGCCCAGTGAGAGGGTAGCCTAGTCACTGTCTGCCAGCAGAGGCATTGCTGAGCTGCCATGGGCTCTGCCCAGCTGCTGTGTGAACTTCCTTGCAGTTTTGTTTATAGAGGTATATGGTTAGAACTGCCTTGGTAATGGCAGTCTGCCTCAGTAATGGTGGACTGCCTCGGTAAGGGTGGACTGCCTCAGTAATGGCGGACTGCCTCAGTAGTTGTGGACTGCCTTGGTAATGGTGGATGCCCTTCCCCCCACAGAGCTGGACCATCCCGGGTCCAGCTATGTTTGCTGTGAAACTCTCAATCCAGAGTTTTTCAGATTGCTGGTCTCTGTATGGGTGGAACCAGCTGAGCCAGATCACTGGGCTCTCTATTTCAGCCCCCTTTTTATCAGTTGAACAGGCAACTCTGTCTCCCAGTTGTTCCAGTCACCAGTTGAAGTGGCACCTGGATTTGTGTGAATTTTTGGGCAGAGACCTGCTGCACCAGCTGAAACAGCCATGCTGGAGACTTGTGGCACTTTTCTGCCCGGGAGTCTGCTGGTCTATGGGCAGTAAAAATTCATTTGGAAATGCAGTGATCACTCACTCTCTGTGTTTTCACTGGGAACTGCAATCCAGAACTGTTCCTATCCGGCCATCTTGGATCACCCCTCTCAGGTCTCCTTTTTCTAACTCCCATGATGGTGGTGGGAGTTAATGCCATAAGGGAAGTCTTACTATAGTAGTATTTTTCTACTATACTGGCTTAAATATTTCTTAGAGCCTTGGACTTCATTGTTTACCCGCAAATGGTAAAAACAAAAACATAGGCCACTCTTACTATAATCTGATGGAATCATCAGAAAAATAGAAACAAACACCACTTACTAACTAATCAGCAATATCTAAAAAGCACATTCATCCATCAGCAAGGTCCCTCCTCCAACTCCAAATACTTATTGACTTGTCATTCTAATGAGAAGCAATGTTTTACCATACCTTTCCTTTGTCATTTCTAATGACTAATTGAGATGTTTTCTTTAGAACTTTGAAAATTACACTGAATTTGTCAGCTCATTGATACACCAGTCCTCATTTTCACAATACATTGTCTCATGCTACTAAATAATTTGCCTTGGGATATAATGATACTCTAGCTAATTAATGGCTCCATAAATTTGGCAAAAACTGGGGATGTAAGAGATCTGAAATAAAGGAAAAGACAACATAAAGCAAAAATAAACCCAAACCTAGGAAACTAATGGGGATAGTACAATTTAAATTTGGATTTTACTAGTATTCAAATTAGAACTCTTTTTTATGTAAACCCAAAAAACATTGAAAGAAATACCATAAAATAATCAATTTTTAAAAACTATGTTGAAAAAGTACTACTATAGTAAGACTTTCCTTATGACATAACTTACTACTATAGAGAATCATATTGCCAAGGTCAAATTATATTCAAACATTAATATTGTCCATAAAAAATTTGGCCAAAAAAAATCAGCGCATTAGGCATTAACAAATGTTAGCCCACTCTAAGATTATCATATTAAAATTGTCATTATAAATATGTTGCAAATAAGTATGTTTTCTGCACAAGGCTAGAATTCTTGTCTAAATCAGTTAACAACAATTTTATAGCAGAAATATTAACACTGAAATGAAAATCTTTATTATTCTTCAGGTGCTTTGAACTTAGATTTAGTCGTATCCATCCAGTATTGCTAATAGACAGACTAAATAAGAAAGTATGCATAGAGTGCTTAATTCAGTGCCTACCAGATAATGTATAATCATAAAAATAGTATACATGATGTCAAAGCAGCTTCCTTGGATATGTATTCTCATGAGAATCTGTAGGCAACGGCCGGGCACAGTGGCTCACACCTATAATCCCAGCACTTTGGGAGGCTGAGGTGGGCGGATCACGAGGTCAAGAGATTGAGACCATCCTGGCCAACATGGTGAAACCCCGTCTCTACTAAAAATACAAAAAAATTAACTAGGTGTGGTGGCATGCGCCTGTAGTCCCAGCTACATGGGAGGCTGAGGCAGGAGAATTGCTTGAACCCAGGAGGCGGAGGTTGCAGTGAGCTGAGGTTGTGCCACTGCACTCCAGCCTGGCGCCTGGTGACAGAGTGAGACTCTGTCTCAAAAAAAAAAAAAAAAAAAAAGAATCTGTAGGCAAATTGGTAGAGAAGAAAAACAAGGTGATTAAAATTAGTAATAAAAAGTAATTATTTTAATGAAGTTTTATGTATAGAAGGTAGTATGGTTTAATCAAAGGAAAAGTTCATTTCTCTCATTAGCTAGCTATGTAACCCTAAGCAAATCTTATCATCTGGGTAGTATGTGTTCTTTAGCAAAGATGTAACCTTCCAATAATCCGGTATAATGTGGTATAGATTGTCAAGACAAATAGGCTCCCTGCCTCCCAATATCATTTATTCAGTCATCTAAGCATCTGGTATTTCAAAATGATGTGCCCTGTTCTTTGAGTTAAACTTGGCTTTGGCCTTGGTAGCCTTTCTTAGAAATGAAAGGGTCTCTACATAAATGAATTCAATGGGTAGAAAGTTAGTACTTACTTCTGGATGGAAGAGTTCCTGAAAGAGACAGAATGAAAATATTATGCTTGCAAAGAAGTAAACAATGTGTAAAAAGAAACAGATGATATGTTTAAAATAAGATGGACAAGAAGAAGACATATAAAAGGTATTAATTTAATTTTCTGAAGATACCTTTATTTTCCAGAGATCAGTTTTGCTTGAGGTGAAGAAAGTTTTCTTCATTGTTTTTAAATTTTGGTTTGTTCTAGAATTAAGGAGAAGTCAGATTGGATTCTGAATATGATATTCAAATATGAGATATGTAAATATATTAATTTAATTAAAATGTATTGACTTTAAAATTAAAACAGCTATATTTCATCTAAAGGAAAGGCATTGTAGAAAGGAAATAAAGCATATAAATATATGTGGGCAGATTAAAAATTTTTTAAATAGAAACAAAAAGGTCTACACTTAAACATTTTCCTCACTACTTAAAAGTCTTCTGCTATAACAATATTTCTGAGATAATAGACTTCATCCCAGTATGATTTCAGGAGATAGAGGATTTCAGGAGATCCTTTACGGTAACATTGCCAGGCTTTTTGAAACACTTCTCCTTACCTTAAATGAACATGTCCCTGTGCTTTTCCAATCTGTAAAAGTAGTAACATTGCCACAAGTAAAAGTAATACAGTAGCCTCTAAAACGAAGCTGGAACTTGTGATGACCTACGTGATGCAACAAGAAAACCTCACCAACAGAAGAATTTGAGGTAGAGATGTAGAATGTAGCATTTCTCCCACTTTTGAAATGTTGAGAAGTACAGTAAATGATATACTATTCCAAAAAGAGGAGACCATTATCTTTAGCAAACAAATGCAGGAACAGAAAACCAAATACCACGTGTTCTCACTTATAAATGGGAGCTGAATGATGAGAACACACAGACACATGGTGGGAAACAACACACAATGGGGACAGTCACAGGGTAGCAGGGTAGGAAGAGGAAGAGGATCAGGAAGAATAGCTCATGGTTGCTGGGCTTAATACCTAGGTGGTAGGATGATCTGTGCAGCAAACCACCATGGCACATGTTTACCTGTGTAACAAACCTGCACATCCTGCACATGTACCTCTGAATTTAAAATTAAGAATCAATAAGTTTAAATCGGAACAAATATCTTCTATGTAAGGTCACTGTGAGGTCGACATAAGTAACTATATACAAATTACATCGTTTTGGAATTACCATTTGGAAAGTGGCAAATGTAACTTTATGTTTCCTAGTTGAAAAAAAAATCAGCTCTGCCATTATTTAGCTGTACAATGTTAAGCAGGGGTTCTCATTTGGGAAATGTGTGCTTTAAACATGACATAAAAACTCATAATGATGTAGCATCTCTCCAAGACCTCTCACTCCAACAACCTAGTCACATGCTCATCTTTGATATTCAGCCCCATAATTAGAAAATCCTTCTCTAGCCTAGGGGTCAGTTTCAGTTGTTCTGAAGATAAAGCAAAGATAGTGGGTGTTCAAGTATCAAGGATATGAGAATATTTTATCTCTACATCTGGAGTCTGTGTAAGGTCAACTTGACCCATCAAGAATGCCTGTTTTCTTTTTTCTCTCCTTGAACATTCCAGGTGGTGCAGTATTTTGCTGTGCTCCCTTGCCGCTTTTCAAATCTGTTCACCACCTCTGACAATGGGGTGCAATAAGAACACATCGTGTCCTTATTTGATTCTGTGTATGTCCCCACCAATTGCAAATTTCTGCGTGAAGAGGCACTCAAGCCACCATTCTAAATTATAGGTTGGCACTTGTATAAATTGAATTTGTAAGCAGAAGCCATTTGCTTGTAGCTTTCTTTGCTTTTAGAGTTTATGTAATTACAAACACATATTCATGGTTACTTTTTTGCTGCTACCAGAAGAGCACAGCGTTTTGGTGCAGCTAACTACAGAGAAGTATAAAGTGAGTCTTGAAAATCAGTGGGTCCCAAGGTATGAGAACCTTCTCGTCTGGTCTTTTAAGTCATCAGATCCCAATTGGTGGTTAGTATCAGCAAAGCCAATGCATGTGTTCATGCCACCGCCGGCTCTGTGAGGAGACAGCTGAAAGGCATTCTTATTTAGGCAAAATGATCTGGGCTCTTATTAAAGTTAAGGCACCTGAGCATGCTACCTCAGTACTCAACTATCTTAAAACTTTCTAATTTCATCCACATTTCCATCATCAGAACAAAATTGTTTACACATTGGCCATGAAGCTTTACTAATAGGGAGTCTGCTGATCATCTGAAAGGAGCAACAGTACTCACCTGCTACTTCAAGCCCAGGAAAAGCCATGATGGGAGAGATTTCCCTCAGGATTTTACACTAAGCTACAAAACAGCTCCATTAAACACTGGTCGGTGTATGGCTTAAATAGCCGTAACAAGCCATATTCTAATCATGTTCTAGAAGGAGTCAGCTGGGGTCTTCAATGCTGGGAAAAGGAATAGAAGGGAAGTAGCTCCAGCTTCTGCCCATCAGAAGAGATTCCAGAGCAGACTCCAGCTATGGACTGGGCTGGTTAGGTGAGTCCGGAGTAGGTGATACGGCATGGAAAATACAAAATTTCAAATGCAGGTAAGACCAATCTTAGCTGTTGCCACACATGTGTTTTACTTTATTCTCTAGATTTATGTTTTATTTTATCTAATAGCTATTTACTTCTAAAAGAAAAAAACGCACTAGAAATAACAACAAATTCGAGTGTTAGAAGAGTAAAACAATGCTCATGGGTATGCAATAGACTTGTGTAGCTATCAAATGCCCTTGTAGAATAATACTTAATGAGAAAAACATATCTATGACATATTTTCATTAGAAATGTAGGTTAAGAGTCAATGTAATGCAATATTTTTGTACATATATCATTGTGTAAAAAGATTAAAAGAATATGTGGGAAGTAGCACAAATACTTTTAATTGTGAGATTATACCTTTTTATTTTCTTAGACTCAAAGACCTTTTGGTTTAAAGAAATAAACTCTTATTACTTGTTTTTGCTTTTAGCGGGATATCAGTTTTCCTCTAGGAACTCACAGTATTGTAGAGGAAGTAGCACAAATACTTTTAATTGTGAGATTATACCTTTTTTTTTTCTTATTTAGACTCAAAGAACTTTTGGTTTAAAGAAATAAACTCTTATCGCTGGTTTTTGCTTTAAGCAGTACATCAATTTTCCTCTAGGAACTCACAATATTGTAGAGGAATCTGACAAAAAACATAATAAATTTATATTATAATAATAGGGTAATGGCAATAACAGATTTAAGATAATGTGCTGTTCCAGAGAAGACAATAACTTGATAGGTGGGTCAGAAATCAATTCACCTAAAAAGTGACATTCGAATGGAAATAAATACAGATGTGCTTTGCAAAAGTTAATATATTTGTATTAACAAAGTATTTAATATATTCATTTCTGAAGAAAGTTCCTTCTAGGGGTCATTTTCTGAACAAGACACAAATAATTAAAAAGTAATTAAAATACCAGTCTTATTCAAGTTTAGTGCTGTAATTCATTAAAGTAGTCATTTTACAGCTCCCACATTCATATTATATTTAAATGCAAAAAATTATCAGGTAATAATAACATGCTATTTGAAACAAAAATTGTAATATTACTTCAGCAAATTAAAATGGTGAGACGTATCACATTCATTCTAGAATACATTAATACAGGTGTTAAGGTGACAGAACAAATAGGCTGATAGTAGTTTGATTAGTCAGGATTAATAAAACCTGAAAACGTGGAATGGCATTCAAAAAGAGCTATTTAAAGATTGTTTCTTCCTAGTCCTATTATTTATTTACTTTGTCTATAGATACATAAATATATATGTATATATATGACATACTGACACTGAAATTACTCTGTAAAAATACATGCTTATAATTAAAATATCAAAAAAGGAGTATAAGATAAATTCTAATATTCTGAGTATAAGACAAATTCATCTAACCAAAAAGAATTGTATAATACATTCTGTTATGTAACAGTTGCTGAGAGTTAACAATTGCTTAACAGGAAAGAATTATAGGACACATTCTATAACAATCCAATTAGATTGACTTATTCATCTTTTTAAGAGCAGCCTTATATGAATGTGCCGTGACAGTCTTCACCTAGTTTTCATGTGGCTTGTGCCTTGCTCCTCTAGTCATACTTCAAATGCCACCTCCTCAAAGTTTAGCATTGACCATGCTAATAAAAGCCACCCACCTCCATCAGGACTTTCCTTAGTTTTGCTGTCTTTTATAGTATGGGCTACAATCTGAATTTCTATATGAATATTTATATAAATAGGTATATCTGTTACTTATTAACATTTGTGAACCTACTAGAATGTAAGCTTTTATCTTGTTCACGGTGGATTACTAAACCTGGAGCTAAGCCTGGCACACAGTGATCATGAATTACTTATTCAGCAAACAATCTAATGTAATTAGTCACTTTTTGGTAAATACTTTTTCTAGTAACCAAAAGATTACAAGTAATATGGAATCAAAATTCCTTTAAAATATCATATTTCACATATGTATGTAAAAGTCTCCAGGAGTCAATTGACTGAATTAAAGATTATGTACATTTGAAAATGTTGACAACATTGCCTTCTAAAATTCACAGCTATATATACTACCAGCAGCAGGCAAGAGAGGTTATTTGTTGGTACCCTGGTTAAAACATACTATTATTAAATGGCTTAATTTTTGCCTGTTTGATAAATTTTAAAAATGATAGCTCATTGATTTTTTTATATCTTCATATGATAAAGCTACACGTTTTCACATATTTATTGAGTTTTTGTGCACTACATATTTACATGCTTTGGCTATTTCTCTTTTGAGTTATTACTTTTTTTTTTTTAGCAATTTGGAAGAGCTATTTTTTCATTAAGGAAATTCTCCCTTAGCCATGTGAATTAATTAATTTTTCTAGATTTTCTTTTGCATTTGAAAATTTCTTATAATTCCACACAGGTGATTAAAATTTATGGAGGAAAATTTATCAATATCTTCTATGTTTTTACACATTTTCTCTTTTTTGTCTTAAATTATTTCATGACAGTCAAACTATATCCTGAAATTATCAGATAGGAATGATACATATAGATTATGAACAAGTTTATAATCATACCCAGAAATAACAAACATAAAAGTGAATATGTACAAATTAAAATGAAAATATAGAGTAGTAAGTTCTTGGAAGAATTATTTCACTCATATTTAAAATAAGCTCTTTTTTCCTTGAGGGGGTGTAGAATTAAGAGAATAAAATTTCATAGTGTTTACAATTTAATTCATATTTTGCAAATGAAATTACTTACAATGTTGTTTTAAAAATTGTGACGGTTTCTTTAAAAAAAATTAGGAGAAAAAGAACTTCAAAACCTGGATTTTTTTTTTTTTTCCTGAGAATTCATATGCTTTAGAGATGGTACAGGTAATGCACTCAGAACAGTTTTAAGGAAGTAGCTTATTTATATCCCAAGTTAATCCACAAAGGATTTAGAACAGCTTATAAAAACACAACCAACAGTATAGTAAAACATAAATAAAATATCAGGACTAGAAAACTATAAATCAGAAGAAGTGGAACAGACCAAGGGGAAAAGAGAATACAGATAAGCTAACATATGATCCAAAGAGGATAATGCAATTGAGACGTAAATTCGTGTCTGATATTCCTAGAAGTCAAAGAAAAAGGGAAATGTTAGTTAACACACTTCTCATTATCTATGAGGAGTAAACATACCAGGCCTTTAGAGAAGCAAAGGTATTCCTAGACTATGTTTTTAAACCTATTTCTTACAAAAGTAACATGATTTCTGATTGGCAACTTAAAATTGTGAATGGGAAACAAGTCATTTGTCACACATGCAGTTGTCTCCAATATTAGTTTAAAATGCTGTTTCCTTTATAACCATGACATGGCATGTTACCTCACACATTGCTCAGTCATTGATTCTTTCTTGTTTTTGTTTATCTCTCCCAGAGAGCTAGGTACTGCCCAGCTTCACAGAGCCATAGTCTAGTAAGGGACACAGAGACCCCAAGAGATAATGGGATTGTAACTGAACTTCAAAGAATTAGTAAAAATTATACTAGGTGAAAAAATGGGCAAAGGTCATGTTTATGCTATAAGATTATAAAATGAAGGCAATGTTATTACACATTGAGAGCATCCAAATTCAAATGGTTTTGTTTTGATCCAATAGTTAGAATTAGTATATTTTGTAAGTTTGTAAGTTTTCTTATATGCAATAGGCTCTCAATATTTCCAGAAGATAATCTCAGGTAAATTGAATTAATAACACTAAATAGAAAATTGCAGCATATAAAGTTCATTTTTATGAAAGTTTTTTATTTTGGTTGTTCTTCCACTGTGAGATTTAGAAATAATGGTGAAGAGATTGATGCTCCAGACCTAGAGGACCACTCCACCAACTCTTGGCCATATTGCCAATTTCATTGTCTTCATTACCATTGTGACTGAAGCTCTCTTGAATTGTTGTTTGTCTCGTACATAATGCACACTTAATGAAGGCAGAAATCTACAACAGTTCTCAGCCTAGTTCAATATATATGTGTTGACCAAATAGATGGATTCACAGGTCCAGGATAGAAACTTAAGTAGACAATTTCAAAAAGAGAAAAGAGACAATGTCAGAACTCAGCATAGGAACAGGAGATGCCATGTGCCCTGTCAAAAACTTATCACTAAAGTGTTATTATTATCGCTGCTTTCCATAACTGCAGTGTAAGAGATTTAAAAGATGTTAATTCTTTTGCTACCTGTTTAGATTCTCTGATTATGCTTATGCCTTAAGACTTGAAATGAGCAGCGAATTATATTTCTTTGCTAGAGGAAACGATCAACACTAGAATACTCTTTTCTCTGGCCTCTACAGTTTCTGGGAACAGATAACCAGAAAATGAAGATAAGCATGTCTTAGTTTGTTGAGAACAACCACATATGAAAGGTAGTATGTTAAGCTGATGTTTGCCATTTCAGGGGAAAAAAATGAAAAATGAAAACCAAACTTTGCACCTAGAAGTAAGTTAAGTATTGATCTCAATAAACTGTTTAATAATGTAAGGAAGCTTCTGTGAAGTCATGCTTCATAAGTATGCAAGTAGAGATGAGACATCTGGTGTGTAGACAAGGACTTTTCTCCATTCCGAGAGTCTGGGTTGTACCTGAGCTATAGTGTGTTCACAGGTTGAGGGTAAGTGACAAAAAGCAGATTAGCCAATTAATCTATTTTCAAATAAATTGTGACTTTGGGTCAACCAGGCCTGGTTGATACATAGCAGCTCAGAGCACAAATTAATTAAAAACCAAATGTTGTTTTTCACAAATTCATTCTTTTTATATATTGCTTAATAGTATGAAAGACACACAAGTGTCATGATTAAAAACTCACCAACTTAGTACATGCTTATATCTTTGGCTTAAGAAACCATAGAGAGGGCTCTTGTAGCATCTTGCTAATTGTAGTTTTAATGCTTAACATCTCATAAGTCAGTCTATGTGGGGAACCGCTCCTGGAGGCCTGGTAATTTTGAACATGTCCACATATACTGTGTAGGAAAGGCTTGACAGCAGTGTAACCCAGTCTTTGCAGATTAACCTATAATTTCTCTTGAGCACAGAAAGACAAGCCACCCCATGAGGAGTTGTCACAAGACCATGCTATTTCTCCTATCTTGGGGAAACACCACAAGGCTGTTTCTAATTCATTTCACTAGTTTCAGTTGAGCAACAGACTTTCTACCTTTCCCTCCTTTGGGGTACAACTGCAGGCTTTAAACTATTTGGCTGTAGGTTAACATTAATTCTCTAGTGTTAGAGCAACCCATCACCCATGCTGCCTATCATGCAACCTCTTTAATTTAGTGTGTTCATGTGAGACTTGGAATGAAGGGAGTTGACAGCATGCTGATCTTGTTGCTGTCTGTGAAAGTAATAAACTGTCTGAATTCATTTGGTCTTATTTTCCCCTTACTGGCTGGATTGATGGAAGTGTGGGAAGGCACTCTAGCAGCTGTAGTCCTTGAGCCCCTGGTAGCCATCATGCAGCCGCCTCATGGTTGCTTCATGGCTTGGCATTTTACACTCAGCAAGATAATTACCTGGGTTCAACCCCTTTCCCTTCTGCCTGCTTGGACTTGGTAACCAGTCTCTGAACTGTGTACTTTTTGAATATTGTGAAAATTAAACCGGATGCTCCAATATGCAATACACACCCCTGAGGCATCCACTTTCCACCTGGATATTACAAGAAGGCTCTCTAACCTTGTGCTACACCTTAGAGAAAAGATAGGAAAGCTTGTTGCAAAAACCAATCTTTCTTTAATATCAGAGCTACTGCCTGGAATAGTGATACATATATGCATGGAGATAATTTATATCATTTTCCATCAGTCTCATCTTGAATTTAATAAATTTGACTACTATTGGGTTTTGTGTACATACAAATCATTGATAATTTAGTTTCTCTTACTTTGGTATCATAAGGAAATACACTATAATTTTCAAAGATCTGCCTTTTCAAACAGCATAGTAGTTCTTATATATCTTCGTAATTGTTACAACATGGGAAATTTACAAATTTAACAGAGAGCTTAAATCACATAAAGTATATCATATATGTAAATACTAGAGCTTTAAGATTCTGTATTTTGAAAATGTTCAAAGACTAACAATCTTAATAAATATTTCATTGTTCTTTTTAATTCACTGAGTCTGAAAAAAGTATATGAGATGGCCATTTTGCAATCACTACATTTGCAGTTCATAGCAAAAGAAAAGAAAGGGCAGCATATTATGCCAAACAGGCTGTTCTGGAAGCACCTTGACAGGTGTGAAAGAAGAATATAACAAGCACCTAAGATTGTTTATAACTAAACCAAAATCACCGTAGCAACCATTCTTCAAGAATATTGTTATGTACTTTGTTAGAAAATATTTATGTATCTTTCTGATTAAAATAGTTATATATGAACATGTAAATACAATAGGGATCATACTTTATTATATCATTAAGTATGTGATATGGTTAAATTACATTCATGAGCTATGATATTTAATCATTATATAGTGGTATATAAATATGTAATTATATAAAAATATAGATGCTAAAGCAATGTGTACTAAATACAGTATAATTCAAACATATTTTATCTATAGATAGGTGTGCATACATATACTGTAAAGGCTATGGCTATAGAAGAATTTCTAGCTATTACTAGCTCTTAATTGTACTATATTGAGAAGAAAATACTAAGAAGTGAGAGATTTTTTTTCATTTTTGTTGGGTTTTCTTTTCCAACTTTCTCCCAATATGCATAGTATATGCATATTGGTCACAATTTTTTAAAGAAATTTATGTACAGATAAATAAATATTTTCTTCTTTGCTCCCTTTTCTTCCTTCTCTTCCTTTTTTTTTTTTCTTCTTCTTTTTTTTGGTATAGCATTTTACAAGTTTTAACACATGCATAGAATCTGGTAACCACTGTCACGAAAAGAATATAGAACATTTCCAACATCTCCCCAAATTCCCTTATTTTAACTCTTGTAGTCACATCCACTTCCTCCTTCTAATTTCTGTTAGCCACAAATCTGTTCTCTGTCCCTGTAGTTTTGCTCTAGGTATTCTGGAAACATATTTTTATCTTAAATGTTTTCTGATTGTTGCATATTAAATGTTTTCTTATTGTTTTATCTTAAACATTTGCTTATTTTTCCAAATTAAGAAATAAGGTTTCTGAAGAATTGTCTACTAAATGATTGTTTGCAAATAAATGATTCCTAGATTCAGAATTGCTTATTCAGTGAGCATGCCCTTTAATTATTTCCTATATATTTCAAATTGCTTTTCAGGGATATTGCACCAACTTTGCCCCTACAATTAGTATACAAGGTTTGTCATCTAAGAAAATACTTTACTATCATAGATTCAAAATATGATAGGTGAAAAATGGCATTTGACTTACCTCATTTGTTCATTACCAAGTTGTTGGATATTTTCTAAACACATTGTTAGTCATGTACATTTTTTTTTCTATGAACATCCATAACCATTGCTCATATTTTGGGAGACAGTAGTGATACTTTAAATTATTACTTTGCAGAAATGTTTAGAAAGTCAACATGTCAACTCTTTGCCTGGTTTATTTGTAGAAAAATGCTTACCAGTTTATTTCTCTTTCTATTTTGATAGTTATTTTTTAAACATATTGAAGAATCATACAGTTTGTTAAGCCTGTTGTTCTGGTACTTTGTAACTTCATCTACTCATTTTTTTTTTTTTTTAGAGAGATCTCCACTACCTCAAAGTTAGTTGAATTCTGTGATTTCTGGGGGAGATTAAAAGGTAGGTTATTGGATTTTTTTCCCTTTGCTTTAGTTTTTATCCACTTGGTTGTGTGTAGATCTGTATTTGACAGTAGGTTGAAGTGTCTGCTTTTTATTCCTCGCTAATTCACACTCTATGCTATTTTAATTCCTAGAACTGACAAGGAATACCACTCAGTAGCCTCTAACAGCCATGGTTAATTGCCTTCACTTTCTCACCTCTATCTTTTTCTTGCAAAAAAATTTTGTTTTGTTTGGCTTTTGTTTGTTTTGTTTTTTAAACAGGCCATGTGTTCTGGCCTAAATGATGGATGATGATTGGCTTAAGATAGTCATGACATACTAATAGCAGCATAGCCATGTGACCCAGTCAAGGTTGCCAGATGAAGTACATGTCCAGTTAAAATTGAATCTCAGTTAAATAATGAACAATTCCAATGTCCCAAAGATTGTACTGGACATATCTACAATACAAAATTATTCATAGTTTATCTAAAATCCAGCTTTGATTGGGATCCTGATATTTTTATTTGCAAAACTTATGCAATCCTAGCGGTAGTTCTGGCCAATGATATCTGATAGTAAACCTGTTGTAAGGATTTCTAGGAAGTCTTTTGCTTTCCTTAGAAAAAGATCTGATAGAAATAGTCCTACCTTTTGCCCATTCCCATTGAATGTGGATGCAATGCAAGAAGCTTCAACAGCCATCTGAGGATGAATGTTACCACCACAGCGTTAGAACCAAAACTACAAAATAAGAGGGTAGATTGGCAAGCTGCCTGAAGCCAGGTCTCTGAAATTAGTGGCACTACAGTCTAATGCTTGAAGTTTTTCTTTTACAAAACAAAAAACTCCTATTTTTTCAACTTACTGAAAGATGGGTTTTCTTACATTTTAACCTTTATGCAGTCCTAATAGCTACATGCTGCTTAGAGACTCTTTCTATACTAAGACTGCTTTGCTTGTAATGATAATAAATATATTCAGCATACATTCTTTCTTTCAGCAATTACATTTTAAGCACTGAGTTTATACTCAGGAAGCACTGATTTGCTTACTATACAACACAACTACCTATCTACCTATTTTTTTCCAAGATGGGGCAAAGTGTAGAAAGTTGTTGGAGTTACTAACATACTTTAAGTTCTTCAAAAATAACATCATATATAGCAGAGATGAATGCAGTATTTTCTGGGCTTGAGTCCAGGATCAGAGAATAGATAATTTATAATGCATCTTCCTATCTTCATTCAGAGAGCTAGAATAGTTTGTTAACATAAAGTAATGCATATGTGGTCTCTGGTAATTTTTTCAATCTGGTATCTTTGCTATCAAAAGCAATGAAAATTCTTTGTTGGTTAATAGGCCATCAGTGATGGTTTTTGGTATTGTGAATTTTTATTACTCACCATTTTTAATGTCATTTCTCAATGTTCACAGCAACTCACAACAAACTGTATCAGGGGCTACTAGATAATACTATTTAAAACCTGACATTCTTATTGTTGGAACACTTGATGTAATTGTCTTCTAGTCATTAATTGGTTACTGATAAATTCTGCATCTATGTTTTAGTGAATAGAAACTCTTTCTAGAAATTGGAACGTTTTTCTAGTGTTGCAGGCTTTGCACTCCATTGTGCATTGAAAGAAGAAAAATAGAAAATTATAAATCTAGCATACCCTGTTAACTTTTATCCAAATCAGTAATTTTCTTTAAAAAATTATAATTTGCTTAATAGCTTAAAATACTGTAATTAAAATAAATTTTAGATTTACATTAAAAGTATATAGTGTCTTAGTCCTTTCATCTGCTGTAACAAAATACCATAGGTTGGGTAGCTTATAAACAATGAAAATTTACTTCTCATTGTTCCAGAAACTAGACACTCCAAAATCAAGGCACCAGCAGATTTGGTGCCTGCTGAAGGCTGTTCTCCTGGCTCATTAATAGTCTCCTCACATGGTGGGAGAGGTGAGGGGTCTCTCAGGCCTCTTTTATAAAGGCACTAGTATCACTGACGAGAACTCAACCCCTATAACCTAATCAACTCCCAAAGGTCCCTTCTCTTAACATTATCACCTTAGGGGTGAGGATATCAACATATAAATTTTAGGAAGAACATCAATATTTAGACTATACCAATTGGAGTGCCAACTATTCTAAAGACAGTCAATAAAATCTCCAGTAACTGAAACTATCAGTGGCATAGCACTAATATTTCTGATATTTCTATCATGTTGGTTACCTGAAAAATTGGTTTCTGAAGAAACCAAATACTTGTGTCATTTTGTTGGCAATGGTAAAGCTGCATTAGGCTTTCAATGCCTACTCATTATAAAGTATATTTTTTGAAATGAGGTGATTCATACTTTTATAGTACTATGCATGGCATAAAAGCATAACTTAGGTTTGGTAGGCTGAATAATAGCCCACCAAGATATCCAGGTTCTAATTCCTGGGACCTGTGAATATTACTTTATAGAGCAACAGGGACTTGGCAAATATAGTTAAAACAAAGATCTTAAGACTGGGATATTAGCTTGGAATATCCAGGTGGACCTGATGTAATCACAGGGACCCTGATAAGAGGAGGGTTTTTGAATGTTCTCACAAGAGAAAAAATGATAAATGCATGAGGTGATGGATAGGCTAACTACCCTGATTTGAAATTTATATAATGTATATGTATATTTAAACATACCATTTTATGCCATAAACACATGCAATTATAAGGTATCAATATTAAAAATCTGTTTAATGTAAAAAAAATCCAGCTTATATGCATAGGCTAAGATCTATGAGTAGAAGTTTATATATTAACAAAAAATGGAGATAATTATATGGGCTTTTTATTGTTATACTTTAAGTTCTGGGATACATGTGCAGAACGTGCAGGTTTGTTACATAGGTATACATAAGATATGATGGTTTGCTGCACCTATCAACCTGTCGTCTACATTAGGTAATTCTTCTAATGCTATCCCTCCCATTTCCCTCAACACCCCTGACAGGCCCCGGTGTGTGATGTTCACCTCCCTGTGCCCATATGTTCTCATTGTTCAATTCCCACTTGTGAGTGAGAACATGCGGTGTTTGATTTTCTGTTCCTGTGTTAGTTTGCTGAAAATGATGGTTTCCAAACTGTCTGAGACTTGGCTGACATTGCTTATCAGCTTAAGGAGTTTTTGGGCTTACAGGATGGGGTTTCTTAAATATACAATTATGTCACCTGGAAACGGAGACAATTTGACTTCCTCTCTTCCTATTTGAATACTTTAATTTTTTTCTCTTGCCTCATTGCCCTGGCTAGAACTTCCAATACTATGTTGAATAGGAGTGGTGAGAGGTCATCCTTGTCTTGTGCTGGTTTTCAAAGTGAATGCTTCCAGATTTTGCCCATTCAGCGTGATATTGGCTGTGGGTTTGTCATAAATAGCTCTTATTAGTTTTGATATATGTTCCATCAATACCTAGCTTATTGAGTGTTTTTGCATGAAAAGGTGTTGAATTTTATCAAAGGCTTTTTCTGCATCTATTGAGATTATCATGTAGTTTTTGTCATTCGTTCTGTTTAAGTGATGGATTATGTTTATTGATTTGCATACATTGAACCAGCCTTGCATCCCAGGGATGAAATCAACTTGATTATGATGGATAAGCTTTTTAATGTCCTGCTGAATTCGGTTTGCCAGTATTTTATTGAGGATTTTCACATTGATGTTCATCAGGGGTATTGGCCTGAAATTTTCTTTTTTGGTTGTATGTCTGCAAGGATGATGCTGGCCTCATAAAATGAATTAGGGAGGAGTCCCTCTTTTTCTACTGTTTGGAATAGTTTCAGAAGGAATGGTACCAGCTCCTCTTTGTACCTCTGGTATAATTTGGCTGTGAATTCATCTGGCCCTGGGCTTTTTTTCTTTTCTTTTTTTTTTTTTTTGATTGGTAGTCTATTAATTACTGCCTCAATTTCAGAACTTGTTATTGGTCTATTCACATATTTGACTTCTTCGCGGTTTAGTCCTGGGAGGGTGTATGTGTCCAGGAATTTATCCATTTCTTCAAGATTTTCTAGTGTTTTTGCATAAAGGTGTTTATAATATTCTCTGATGGTAATTTGTGTTTCTGTGGGATTAGTGAGATCACCACTAATTTTTAAAACCTTCAGAGCACCACCTTAAAAACAGCCCCAAGCACAGATTAGTCTAAAAAAAAAAAAG
>CAUYQU010027276.1:0-40905 GCA_963574635.1 Cheracebus regulus | reverse complement strand
TAGGTTTCCTAGCACATTCTGAGCATTTTAAAATATATTTCAGAAGGAACATTAGAAATATAGAAAAAATTATTTATTAGTAAATTGGAAATACTTGGGAAATATTCTGTATAAATGATGGTAATTATGGAATGAAAAAATTTTAACAAATGTATAGTATTGGGGAGTTTTTAGCTAGAAGGGAACATGAATTTATACTTTCATCACACACATTTCTTATGTCAGGAAACAAGCATTATGGCCTGCCACAGTCAGGCCAAATATGAAAAATTTTTGCTTAGTAAGTGTAGTAAATTTTTGGCACATATATTCAGTTTATATGTCACTAAATCTCCCTGTGAGAAGTGGTGTTTGCACAGTCACTTGAACTAGAAACTGATGTTGTGAAATTCACATTTGCTTTGCTTAATATAGTCCACTCATGCATCAGTCATGTAGGAGCAAACAGTTGAGTTTCTGCTCTCAATAATCTTAAAATTTGCTTAAAACTATAGAAATTCACTCACAGTTACCTAATAACAAATGTTTCGTGCTAGAATTCTGAACATATTAATCCTTACCACTATCCATGAGTCTGGGAACCTTTACCATTATCCTTACACTATTCAGGAGTGTGGGATTTTTGTTTTGTTTACTGATGCATCCCCAGTGACTAGAGAAGTGGTGGACACTAAGTTGGCACTCAATTATTATTTGATGTATGAATGAAAAGATGAATGTAGATCTTATAAGGTAGGCATTTTACCTTAATTTTATAAGTGAAGATCACTCAGTTTCTAAGAGATTTAAATAACTTACCAAAGTTCTTATTATTAGTAAGTGGCAAAGGTAGAATTTATCACAGGTAAAATTCATCAGGAAGATCCAAATTATTTTAAAAAGTCTCTTTTGGGTCTAATTCTACCCTTGTATTGACAGCATAGTTCTTGCTTTGATAACATTAGCAATATAACACACACAGTAATGTTTTTAAAATCCAGATTATGTCATATCATTTCTATGCTCAAAAGCCTGGATCTTAGAGAGTTTTCCATATCTCTTAGAATAAACAGTGTCTCCTCAATTTTTTTAGAATAGTTTCAGTAGATTTGGTATCAGCTTTTCTTATATGCCTGGTAGAATTTGGCTGTGAATCCATCTGGCTGAGGGCTTTTCTTTGGTTAGTGGTTTTTGGTTTTTTAAATACTGATTCAATTTTGAAACTCAATATTGCTCTGTTCAAGGTTTTAATTTCTTCCTTATTGAATCTAGGAAGATTGTGTGTTTCCAGGAATTTATGCATTTCCTACAGATTTTTTAGTTTGTATGCATAAAAGTGTCCATAATAGTCTCTGAGGATCTTTTATATCTCTTAGGGATAAATTGTAATGCCATCTTTTCTATTTCTGATTGTGCTTATTTGGATCTTCTCTCTCTTTTTCTTTGTTTATTTAACTAACAGTCTATCAATCTTGTTTATTATTTTAGAGAATCAATTTTGGGTTTCATTGGTTCTTTGTATAAATTTTGGGGCCTCAATTACATTAAGTTCTGTTCTGATGTTAGTTATTTCTTTTATGCTACTAGCTTTGGGGTTAGTTTGTTCATATTTTTCCAGTTTCTCTAGGTGTGATTTTAGATAATTAAATTGAGATTACTCTAACCTTTTCAGGTACACAGTTAGCATAAAAACTTTCTTCTTAACACTGCTAGCCAGAGCAATAAGGCAAGAGAAATAAAAAGCATTGAATAAGAAAAGAAGAAATCAAACTATCCCTGTTTAGAGAGTATATGATTCTATTCCTGGAAAATCCCAAAGAACTCCACCAAAAGTCTCCTGGAACTGATAAACCACTTCACTGAAATTCAGGATATAAAATCAATATATAAAATTTAGTCAAATTTCTATACAAAAATAATGTTTAAGCTAAGAGTCAAGTCAAGAATTCAATTCCATTTACAATAGCCACAAAAATAATACCTAGGAATATATCTAACCAAGGAGGTGAGAGATTTCTACAAACAGAACTACAAAACCCTGCTAAAATAAATCATAAGTGACACAAAGAAATGCAAAAACATTGAATGTTCATGGATTGGAATAATTAATACTATTAAAATGGCCATATTGGCCAAAGCAATCTACAGATTCAATGCTATTCCTATTAAGCTAACAAAATAGTTTTTCAAAGAACTAGGAAAAACTATTCTAAAATTCATGTAGAACCAAAAAAGAACCCAAATAGCCAAAGCAACTCTAAGCAAAAAGAACAAAGCCAGAATCATCACATTATCTAATTTTAAACAATACCATTAGGCTATAGTAACCAGAACAGCATGGTACTGGTACAAACACAGATGCATAGACCAATGAAACAGAAGAGAACCTAGAAACAAAGCTGCACACCTACAGTCATCTGATCAACAAATTTGACAAAAATAAGCAGTGAGAAAAAGACTCATTCCTTTTTATTCAATTCAATAAATGGTACTGGGATAGTTGTCAAGCCATACGAAAAAGACTGAAACTGGACGCTTACCTTTCACCACATACAAAAATTGACTCTACATAGATTAAAGGTTTAAATGTAAAACCTCACACTGTAAGAATCCTAGAAGAAAACCTAGGAAACACCATTTTGGGTATCAGCCTTAGAAAAGCAATTATAGCTAAGTCCTCAAAAGAAATTTCAATAAAAACAAAAATGGACATGTGAGTCCTTATTAAACTAAAGAGCTTCTACACAGCAAAAGCAACTGTCAAAAAATAAACAGATAACTTACGTAATGGCAGCAAGTATTTGCAAACTATGCATCTCACAAAGATCTAATATCTAGAGTCTATAAAGAACTTAAACAATTGGAAATGCAATAAACAAATAACCCCATTAAAATGAGCAAAAGACATGAACAGACATTTCTCAAAAGAAGACATACAGGTGGCCAACAAACATAAGGGAATATGTTCCAAGCCTCTACTTGTCAGAGAAATGCAAATCTAAACCACAACAAGATATCTCACACCAATCAGAATGACTATTATTAAGAAGCCAAAAAAATAACAGATGTAGACTAGGCTGTGAAGAAAAGGGAATGCTTGTACACTGTTGATGAGAATAAAAAATTAGTTTTGCCACTGTGGAAAGCAGTTTTGAGACTTCTCAACTTAAAACAGGCCTACCACTCAACCCAGCAATCCCATTACTGGGTATATATCCAAAAGAAAATAAATCATTCTACCAAAAAGACACATGCACTCACATGTTCACTGAAGCACTGCTCACAGTAGCAAAGTCATAGAATCAACTGATAGGTGCCCATTAGTGGTGGATTAGATAAAGAAAATGTGGTATATTTACACTATGCAGCAATAAAAGAACCCATAGACAACAACAAAATTGTGTCCTTTGGAGAACAGAAAAGTAAATACCCCATGTTCTCATTAGTAAGTGTGAGCCTAACACTGGGGACTCATGAACATAAAAATGGCAACAATAGACACTGGGGACTATTAGAGAGGGCAAGGAGGTGTGCGATAAGGTTTGAAAAACTAACCATTGGGTACTATGATTCATACGTGGCTATTGGGATCAATCCTACATCAAAGCTCAGCATCACGCAATATACCCAGGTAACAAACCTGTACATGCATATGCATCTGTTGAATTTAAAATAAAAGTTGAAAAATAAAGAATAAGTAGCAATTACAAGACCGCACATTATGGTTTTCCACTTCAAATGCTTATCTCCAGCCCTCACATGGCATGACTGAAAGCTTCACTCACTTCTAGTATTCGTTAAAATATTACTTAATCATTGAAGCCTATCTGATCATTATTTGCTCTTCTATCCAAATTCCACACTTCTTTGCCCAGCTTATATTTTCCATACGTATTAGTCTGTTTTTATACCGCTATACATAACTGCCTAAGACTAGGAAATTTATAAAGGAAAGAGGTCTAATTGACTCACAGATCAGCATAGCTGGGAAGGGTTCCGGAAACTTACAATCATGGTGAAGGCAAAAGGGAAGCAGGGCATCTTCTTCATAAGGCAGCAAGAAGGAGAAGTGTTGATTGAAGGGGGAAGAGTCCCTTATAAAAACCACCATACCTCATAAGAACTCACTCACTATCATGAAAACAGCATGGGGGTAACTTTCCCCATGATTCAATAACATTCACCTGGTCTCTCCCTTGAAACCTGAGGATTATGGAGATTATGGGTATTATAATTCAAGATGAGATGAGACTTGAAGCTAACCATATCACCATAGCTCTAATTTACTTATAAAATCCTATACATAAATGATGAAGGACCAAGTCGTTTTAATCCATTAAATTTTACTTGCCCATTTGGACAAAAAGATAATTTTATAAGTTCTAATTTAATATTATATTTACGCTTATTGTTTACTATGTGTTTCTCCCTCCTGAGTGCCAACTCTAAAATGGTAGAAGGTGATTTATCTCTAGTTCATGACCATATTACAAGTTTCTAGAACAGCGTCTGTCACACACAAGGTTTCAATAAATATTTGTTAGTAAACAAATAATATGTCATCTTCACAGGCCCTGTTATCTGTTGTTAATGACAAGTTACATGGTATTTTTTTTGCAACCATCAAACACATTTTCATAAGCACAGTCATTCAGGGAAAAATTCCAGAAAAGAAATATCTGGTTTCTAATCTTTCTGAGTAGAAGATACTCTAATGTCAAGCAGTATAAGAACTTACTTTTTAAAGGGTAGGTAAAAATTGCTGATTTTAGACCTAAAGTCAAAAAATAAATAAATTTTCTCTTTTTATTCCTCATGTTTGAGCTACTAAATTATTCTGCACAAAAGTTCCTTTCTAGAGTTGTAATTCCGAATAATTTTTACTGCATATCAAGCTGTAGGAAAGCAAAATAAGTAAGAGTGATAAATAACAGCATTATAGATTTAAATTTTCAGAATCGTATTATCTGTGCTGCTGAAGCAAGCACTAAACTTCCAGAGTTTTAAAGACTTGAAATGATAATCCACTCAATTCTATGATTATTTTATGAGCACAAAGGAAAATAAAATGGAACCTATCACTTAACACACATAAAGAGATGCTTTGGAAACTTGAAATGGCAGAAGAGAGCCAAGCCTAGAATACTAGGTAAGTGTGTCCCTGTAGGCTTCCAAACTGTCCTGTGGTTAACTCTATCATGCAATTAATCACATTGTATCTTAATTAATTACATATTTATTTAGAACCCACTCTAAGCTTTAAGCAATTTGAAGGTATTTAGGTATTTAAATACCTTAGATTCCAAGGTATTTAATGTGATACCCTCAGCACCTACCCACAAATCTGACACGTAGTATTTGCCCAATGTAATAAAAATCACTGAATAAGTGAATAGATCATTGTGTTGTTTTCAGATAAAATTACCGTGAATAAAGAAAATAACTAAAACTATAACTGTGGTCCTTAATTTTAAAATTATGGTAGATAACCTAACTTAAATGAATATAAAAACAGTAACTTTCTGATAACAGTACTAATTCATCAAAAATAAAAACAGAAGAAAAAAATTGCTCATTTGGCAAAGACAACACGACCTATGAGAAATGATTAAGTGGAACTATAACAGGGGAGGTGTATGTCTAATGTGAAAAACAAAAAAAACTTTATTGAGGAACATATGAACAAAAAATAAATACAAAATAAATATTTTGCCTATGAAAATATTATTAATATGTTATTCCTAAATTTTTGATGAATTTCATACAGATTTAATCAGCATCTCATCATTTGTGTGTGACAGGTTAAGGTCATTATAATTAAGTAGAACAATCAACATGAGAGTTTATAACAAATTATTTAAAAAGGGAATTCTTAGATGGAATTTATCTGAGGAGAATAAAAAGAAAACAAAATAAAGTTTATCAAAACCTTATTGTAGCAATACATAGTCAGTGAAAACAAAATTAAGCTTTCAAAATAAGATCTACAGTATATAGAAATATAATATATGATAAAAGTGAATTGTCAATTTAGAAATAAAAGAATTATTCTGTGAATTGTGTTGAAATCCCAATTAGCCCTTTTCGAAGAAGATAAAATTAGATTTTCACCTTTCACAGTAAATTGCTATATATTAAAGATAAAAAGAAATTGAATAAAGAATAATATTACTAAGGAAGATATTTAAAATGTTTTTGACACTTGGGATAAGAATGCCTTGCCAGGCAATATGTAAGCAAACCAGCAAAATTAAAAATAACTGAAAGAAAAATTTTTAAAAGAACTTATGGTTGGAATAGGAGGCTTTATGTAAGACTAGAGACAAAAGTTTAATTGAGAGAAAAATATGTATAACATAATTGATATACAAGAATTTAAGAAAGAAATGGAGATTTTATATATATATATATATATATATATATATACACGCTAACTTTTTTGGTAGCAAGGTAAAATAAGTTTAAAATGTGATGACAATTTTTAGCCATCACATTGGCAACATGTTAAAAGATTTGTTTCATCCAGTACTGAGGATAATACACATAAATGGCATTTTTATAACAATGAGAAGGAAATGGAATTTGCTTTACAGTAATTTGACAATATTGATCAAAATATAGATATTAAAGGCATATACATGTTGATATATGTACCTCAAAATGTTAATAACAGACAAAATATAAGAGAATATATTGAGGAATAATTTAATGTTAAAATTCTTCTATCAAACAGAATATTACATAGTCATTAAAAAAGAGGTAGAATAAGTATACTGGTCTAGAAAGATATTTTTGTTAGTTACATCAAAAACTAGTTAGATTTTATTTGTGTTTTTAAGAATACACATGTATGTGTGCACATAACACACACACACACACACACACACACACACACACACACACACACACACACATATCTGCCTAAATTCATGGAAAAAATCTGGAATTAAAGGCTACAAGTTGCTAAGTAGTTGTTTTTTAAATCAATAAATTAAATTCGATTTTTTCCCCAAAATCAATGAGTAGTGCCACCAAATAGACTCTCCCCTTGCCTCACCACAATACCAACTCACCAACCCCAGGAAAAAAGAATGTTATTTCAGGTCCCTCTCAGGAAAGAAACACAAAATTTTAGTATCAAGGCAAAAGATGGGCTATCTCCTTTCGTCCTTTCATCATTGTTCTTCCTCTCTACAGAAAGTCTATCAACATCTTTCTGGTAGTATCAAACTATATTCTCTCTCTAATTTTAGCTTAGTCCTTGTTAAAATTATAAAATTCAATTAGACATATATTCTTCTTGTAAAAACAAGATAAATAACATGTGAAATTAGATATCTAATGTCCTCGTTGATTTCTTACCTTTGATCAATGAAATCAAAAACTTTTCTGTACTTCATCAAGAGGCAAACATTGCTATTAATTGTATGTATAGTCTAATGAACTCTTTTTTGCTTTGCTAACTTTTTCCTTGAGGATTGAAATGGAATAAGATACTTTAACATTTTAACATTTACAGTATACAAGCAAAAACATTATGTGATTAGGGAAAACCATTTTTTTCCATGCATTTCAACAACAACAACTTGAAAATGATTTTTGAAAAGCAAGTAAAGAAAAATAAGATTGAGTGAAAAACTCAAATTAATTTTCTGTCTACAGAGTAGAGCTTGAATTAAATTATATATCAACGATTTCACAGTTTGAGATGTGGAAAATTCATTTAGGAGAAATGTAAAATGCAGCTTCATTTATGGTCTATTTTATAGGATTTCTTAGTAAGGTTGAATATACAGAACTCTTCAAAATTACATCTAAAATAGGAAAGAAATAGTAATGTAAATTGCTTTCAGCACAGAGTGTATCCCTGTTACTTTCAAAAAAGAAGTCTGGACAATTCCTAAACCCATCAGAGCATAGTTTATCTAGTTAGATTCAAATATGAGAGTAGCTACAAGATAGCTAATTTAAAAAATAATAATATCAGAATATATTTTTTAAAAAATAATTGGTACAGTGGCATGTTTTTCTAAAAAACATGAAAATAAAAACAGGCAATTATAAAACAGATTTTTTTCTTAATGCCTTTGGTTATAGATTTGAAATTTCTGTAGTTTATTGATTTACTTGTAATAAAAGAACAAATACTACAAATAAAACAATATAGTTTGGCAACATTTGGATTTTTGTTTTTGTTGTTTATTTGCTATGTTTAGCAGGCCAACTCTGTTCTTTAAAACAGTTTAGAAAACTAGGAATCACCCATCCAAAGAAGTCTTTGGAAGGCTGGTGAATGCCCACAAATTGTAAATGTTATTTTGCGACCACTTCTATGTGAATGCTTTCTGGAGTAAGAGAAAGAAAATACAATTTTTATTATAGTCTATTTTAAAAAGTGAACACTGAGTATACTGAAATTAACAATGTCACCATTTTTCAGTTTATATTCATAGTGCCTGACAGAACTTAAGTTAGACTTAGAAAAAATACAAATCTTGGTGAAATTCACACTCTAAGACTTTGGGGTATCTATGCTTCAGATACATTCTTCAAAGCAGCAAAATTTTGCAACATTGAGGCATTATAGTAAGGCTTATTAAATAATAAAATATATTAAAAGACTTTAAAATTGGAAGAAAGAAATGAGAATTCATACTTCTGAAGGAAGAAACATATTATTTTCCTAAGACTTGGGATCTTAAATGAATGTCAGATATTTTAATTGATAAAAGATTGTCTTAGATTATTCGCTTCAAAAACTAAGAGAATACAAATAAGTGAATAGAAAAAACAAAACACTCCAGTCTATTCTGGTTATGACAATCTGATGTTTTTCAAAATGAATTGTTACTAAGAAATTCCAGAGACAAATATACATTCATAAGCCACCTGCAGAAAGTAACAAATTAGTCTATAAAATACAGGCATCTGAATTAATACTTAATTTCAATCCAGCTAACAGGGTTACTCAGTGCTAGTAAATACGGCAATTTTTTGGAACAGGTATTATTTACTAAACACACTCTATTATACATGCTGGGAAACTATTATTATAATTATACACATCTAGGATGACCAAGAGGTGAATGATATCCCTGTATTTAAGCATACTGTATCTATTGTACAACCATTAGTGATTGTCCTAAAAATCTACCTGAAGATTAACCTAGTAGCTAGAACCCTTGATTCTAGCATCCTTAAAGCTATCTAGGGAAACAAATCACACCTTGACATGAATATTAAAATATATATTAAAGTTACTACTTCATAATCATAGACGCTGTGATCTGCCCATTCTAGCTATAGGTTGGAGAGCAGGGTCTATATTAAGTTTACTTCTATATCTCTATTGCGTACCACAATCTCTATTACTTCTTAGTTATTTAATATTTGTCTAAAAAAATAAAGAGAAGTGTTAAATCTCAGAAGAAATTGTTTTTGGGAGGAAAGGATTTCTCCATTTCAGAATTTCAAAATTAAACTAAATTATATAGCTTTTAATAGGATGTTTCTATTTTAATGTCACATCTTACACAACCAGAAGGTTCACCTAAAAGATATAGGAAATCTATATACAAAAATTCCTACCAAATTGTGAGACTCCACCTCTGGCACAAGATAGTAATGTTATTGTTCTCTCTCTCTCTCTCTCTCTTTCTCTCTCTCTCTATCTATATTATAGCTATGGTATAATACTGCATATATATATATATATCACAACTATGGTATAATACTGCTTACCCTTGTCCTCAACCCCCTAACAGGCATATAAGAACATACAGCCTACCCCTTCCTCAGATGTAAGTGTGTGTGTATACATATATATATCCTTCACTAATACTGACCTGAACTTACGCCTATGACAGCTGAGAACATACAATATTTTCCTATTTTCCCAGAGTTGCAACTGATGCCAACTTCTTTAGTGTACCCACTATACCTCCTCTAGAATTCTGAGTAGCAATTCCAACATTTTATTGTTTTTACTTATTTATATTAATAAGCTATCTTGACACAAACTACTAGACTTTAAGTTCATATAGAAGGAATTCTGATTTCTGTATCCTGTTCATCTAGCATATATGTTCTATTTATACTACTTGAACACTATAGAGCAATGGCTTTGTCTTGCTTACCATTATATCCAGTTTCCAGAACCCTGCTTAATACACAATGGGCACTAAGTATTTGTAGAATGAGTGGTGATGCTCAATGAGTATTTACTGAATGAATTAATAGCTAAGACTATTTCCTGGAACATGGGACTTCAGTTGGCTAAATAATTTTAGTACTAATAGATAATGAAATGTTTGAAAATACAAAAATAAAAACTGATAAATTTCATCTGCCTCCTGCAGAGTATAAGAACACTCTAATAAGCATCTGCTTGAACAAGTCTAGTGATCCATTACCATGTTAGAAAATTTTTGTAGTGGGAGAAAATCTGTCTTCATGTAATTTTCACTGCCTGGTTATGATTTGCCTTTATCCTTTAAAATAAGGTTACCATTAAATTCCTCAGCAAAACTTATGTAAATTAAATATCCTATAGTGCTTTTTTTCTACTTCAAGTACTTCAGTGTGTCAAAGTTTTCCTTAAAATAATCTGGCACTACCCATAATATTCTAGAAAGTATGTGATAGGTACAAAGTATATTTTCTACTTAATGTGATTCCATCAATGAACTCACAATTTACTGTAGTATCTCTCCTCTCTTCTCTGTTTTCTACTTTGCCTTTTTTTTTAAAAAAATGTCAAAAGTCATGTTAATTGTTTTGACTTATATTACATTCATAATCTGTGAGATTTGGTAGTTAAAATGCAGGTGGGGCATAGAAAACAGTGATTTAAGTTTTGGAATCACCACTTATCAGCAAGATGACCTTTAATAAGTTCACAAAAATGACTTTTTCCCCATTTTTCCATCTGTAAAACTGAGAGAATAACAAGATCTAGGCTATATTCTTCTTTGTCTTCTCATTGTGTAATTTGGCTAAGTATAATCTTCTAGGCTGAATACTTACCTTCAGATTTGAAGATGTTTTCCCCATAGTCTTCTGGCACTGCTGATGAGAAATCTCTTGCCTCTTTGGTTATTTTTTCTTGATTTTGACCCATTCTTTCAGTGTCTTCTATCTTGAAAATTTAGACTCCTTTGTTTATCTTTTAAGTTCTGAAGGTATATATTTTTTATTTTGATTAAAATGTTTTTCTTTAATTAGTGTCATAAATCTAGGTCTTAGCAATGAATAGGTATAAGCTCCAAGTGTGTAGTACTTATATCTACTCTAATCACCACTGTAAACCCAGTATATTGTTCTTTTATGGCACACACTAGGTATTCCATAAATATTTATTGGCTAAGTAAATGACCTTTTCCAAGTCCAAAAGATATTTAAGAGCACACAAGAATCCACGGTTTTCACTCTACTGCACTTCAAACCACTTTAGGCTATATCATACTAGAATAACTATAGTTCCACAGAATATCTGTTATGACTTTCTTTTCATATACATACAATTTTAAGTGCTAGTTTCTTTGCACAGATTTTTTTTTTCTTGGAAATTTCATTTCTGGAAATACATACGACAGCTCCACACTAATGAAGATTTTCTGCCTCAAAGATTTGTCTGAAATCACTCCAGTGAGAAATGGTGGAGCTGAAACTGGAATGTAGATCTGTTGGTAAAGGCCAGGATTCTCACTTGAAACCCTGCCCATATGTGAATTACTCTCTGGAAGCTCATTCTTCCTTTTCTCTCATGGCAGTCATTTATCATATTTTGGTAATCATTTTCTCAGTATCTCCAGAGTCATTTAACAGTTCTTTTTTTACTCTTTCTTTTCCCCTCCTTTGGGCCTCCACTTTTATTATTATATTCTTACATTCAATTAATCTATTTAATATTTGAATAAAATGTCAAACATTTCCTCTTGTTTCTTAGTCGTAAATGTTCTTTATCATATAGAATGGAAGAAAGATACTGATTGTTTGGATAAACTAAAAGACTCTACATGGGGGGTTTATCTACTATGACATTTGCGTTTTAATTAATTTATTTATTTTTGAGATGGAGTTTCACTCTTGTTGCCCAGGCTGAAGTGCAATGGCGTGATCTCGGTTTGCCACAAACTCCACCTCCTGGGTTCAAGGGATTCTCCTGCATCAGCCTCCCAAGTAGCTGAGATTACAGGCATGTGCCACACCTGGCTAATTTTGTATTTTCAGTAGAGACAGGGTTTCTCCATGTTGGTCAGGCTGATCTCGAACTCCCGACCTCAGGTGATTCACCTTCCTCAGTCTCCCAAAGTGCTGGGATTGCAGGCCTCAGGCATGGCGCCCAATTTGTTATTTGCTTTTTAGTTTCAAAATCATTTTCCTCTCAGTCCTTTGCATATTTCACTATTATAGAATATCATTACTTAGTTAATTGGTTCTCATGTTTGAAAGGTTACCATCAGCATTATATTACACAATTAAGCAAAAAATCTAGACACCTAAAAAGTTATTCATTCATTAATACCCACACAAAATATATTACTGAAATTATATGAAAATATTACATTTTTAAAGCAAGTGTATTTGAATGTTTTCAATTTGGCAACTGAATGCCACACTGTGTGATTATTGGCTCATGGAAATTGTCCTGAAAAAAGAAAAATGTGATTTTTCCTTGAGCTTTTTCAATATATAATTCTTAGTCAAGGCTTATTGTAGATTACTTTCTAGAACAGCTAAAATCTCTTTTTAAAAAACTGATTATAACCAGATTTTTTTCAACATTACAAAGAAGTTAAATCAAGCTGAAGAGTTTCTAAAGAACTTGTCAAGATGCCAAAGAGTCTCTTAGAGAATGAAACACAGGAACCATGACTACAGTTTTAGTTACAATGATAGGATAGTTTTCCACAGTTCAGCAATATATATATAAAAAAACAATGTGTCTTCTCTATACTCTTAATGGAAATTAATGAGGAAACTAAGCATTGCAACTGATTAAATATAAAAAACAATTGCTTCCAATTTAGGAAGTCCCAAAAATAAATGACTTTCAAGATGTACTTTGGAAATCATATAAGACATTAAAAACGCTTACAAACAGAAATATTTATGGTTAGTCTTGGAAGGAAAAACTAACCAAAAGAAATGGAAAAGGAGAGAGAAATATGATCATACATGATTTATACATGTTAGCATCTGTTATCTCCAACTAAATATTAAAAGAGAAAAAATTCACCCAACTGTAGCTACTTTATTATTATTATTCTTATTATTACTATTACTATTTTGGGATAGAGTATCTCTCTGTAGCCAAGGTTGGAGTGCAGTGATGGGATCTCAGCTCACTGCAACCTCTACCCCTTGGGTTCCTGTGCAAGCAATACTCCTGCCTCAGCCTGCAGAGTAGCTGGGATTACAGGCATGCACCACCATGCCCAACTAATTTTTTTTTATTTTTAGTAGAGATGGGGTTTCACCATGTTGGCCCAGACTGATCTTGAACTCCTGACCTCGTGATCTGCCTGCCTTGGTTTCCTAAAGTGCTGGGATTACAGGTTCATTACAACATTATTTTTTAAATTTATTTTTAGCAAAAGCATGCTTATATTTCCTTTCATTGCTGTTTCCCAACTTGGTCTCATAGAACCCAGTGGAGAAAGAAACATGTTCTAATAACATTCTCAGGGTTTCCCTACAAAAGTGTTTCTGTGTCAAACTTTTTCCATTCACTGAAGAAAATAGTTTATGATGCATCTTAAAGAAAGCATGCTTACATTTGCCTTTTATTGATAGCTTTCTATCTCATTTTTTAAAAATTATGGGTTTAGGGAGTACTTTTAAAAGTTAAACATAAACTCTCATGACTGAGACCTTAAGGGCTAATTAGAACAACAGGTTATAAACTTATCTTTTAATGTATATTTATTTACTGAACAAAATAATCCAGATTATCTACATTACTATAATAGAAGTTATGTGTTAACTGTACAATACCTTTCTCACATATATATATATGGTTAAAAATTACATAGCATTCACACTTAGATTTCCCTCTTGAAAACTACTTAGATAAAACAGCGAGGCAACCATTGACTTATTTCATGTTTCAGTTGAAATCATAGAGGTATTGAATGTGAAAATCTAAAGAAATCATATGTGGTCTACTACTGTCCTTCATTTCATAGATGAAACTGTATTCAGAGAGGTTAAAGGCCCTTGACATATGAGATCACGTCTCCAGGCTGCAAACCCTGTACTCTATTCCTGCAACACACATCTCTTTAACTCTGAGAGCTTGACGAGAGTTCTTGAGCCAATTATAATGATCACAAATGTAAATATTCCCCCAAACAAAACATGTTTATTTAAAATAAAACATCTTCTGGGATAGATAAAATACTCTTTACTAAGTAGCTTGCCTATTTAGTTGAAGGGGAAACTTGTATACAATGATAAAATGTTGTTATTTCAGAAAACTCCTGGGTAAATCTGTTTTTACTTTTGTAATATATGTATGCGCTCTACGTAAAAATCTTTATAAAATGTTATAATATATTCAAAGAATAAGCCATTATGACACAACATATATAAGAATAATTCATCCAGTAGTACATTTATGTTCATGTCAAACATTTAAAAATCCAAGGAAACAGGGTAAATAAACCTAAATTTTAATGCTCAAAAAGCACTAAGTGTTAAAACATTCTAACAAGTCTAATATTACTTAGCATACTTTAGTCTCTATTTTCTGAGAGAAAATATACTTGCTCTATCTGCTGGTATGGCAAAAAATATTCAATCTATCTTTACCCTTAAGTTTATAATAATAATTCCTTCTAGCAATGTTACAAGAAGTTATAAAGGCATATTTCTAACTTCCTAGTGATTATACTTTACTTTTGAATTATATGCAGTATTACGTTTATAATAATGTAATGTTAAAAGTACATTTATTTGAAACAAGTTGCATGGTATGAGTACCATGTCCCAGACCTTTATAAGTGTCTATACCTTAATCAACATGTTTTAGCTCAAGCCACCCAATACTCCTACATATAATCCAGGAATTTTATTTTTCTAACAGAATGATTTTAAAGCTTTATTGAAAGGTATTACAGCCCAGTCTTGTTCCTATTAAATTTGAGGTTTGTGATTGGTAATACTTCTCTCTCTCTCTCTGTTTCTCAAACACACATACATAAACACACAGCCAAAACATTCATGCTGCCATACATTTTTAATTACTGATGGATGGCCAATTAAAAAAAAAAAACTCAAAGCTTGTTCAAATAAAATATACATGGTTAATTTTTACTTGAATACTATACACCTGTAATGCTTATAGATTTGCTTTTAGTCAGATTTATAATCTTTCTTGATGTAAAACACTGGTTTGTTCCAGAAAGTTACCAAAAACAAGGAAAGGGGAAAAGCAGTAGCAGAAGGTAGAAAAACATCATACATAACATGCTGTGTAACAACAAGTTTCTGAAATAACTTTATTTTAAAAATACAGAATGATCCTGAAAGTTCATCGTTGACATTCATTCACTAAATTTACTGGCAAAGTCATTCCTACTCCCCGTCACTCCCTTCCAGTAACTGAATCCTCACTAGTTTATACTCTGCTTGAAGTCAAAAATAACTGAACCAACCTCATGCTTCAGAAATATGTTAATTCCCTTCTATCTGAGAATGAATAGATCTAATCAGAAAATAAAATGATGGTAAATATCACATATATGTAATGACTTAGCGTAGAACAATTTTTAAAAGAAAAGGGAAGAAGAGGAAAGGATAGACACCAAAGATTAGTTTTAAGCCCCTGAATTTACTCACCAGTTTCCCAAATGCAGGGTCAGTAACAAGAACATCAACCTCACCCCTCTACTTTGACTCCGCAGAAGAAAAGGGGAGAAGAGAAAAGCTTTCAAAGGACCCATCGGAATCGCTTTTTCTGTGTGCTGCACTAGCTCAATTCTCCCAGCCACACTTTTCCTCCCACTTCACCAGCAGCTGGCTGAGTGTAAGAAGGGAGAGTGTGGAAAGGCAGTGCACCTCCCAGCCAGGTAGGATGCGACTCCCAGCAGAATTGAGCCAGGGAGCCAATCAGGCCGAGAGGATGCCGGCATACATTATCTTAAAAAGAGTTGCGCCAATCAGTAGCCCAAGGAGGCGGGGTTCTCCTACTAGAAATTGAGCCCAGTAGGGAAAAGGGCTCCGTTTTTCTAAAAGAAAAACAAACCTCTTCTCCCTCGCAGCCGCGGAGAAACATTTGAGTGGCCTTGACAGAATCCCTGCCTAGGGAGAGGCTGCCTTTCTCCTTCTCTTCCGCTCTTTCTCTTGTCTGACTCTATTTCGTGGCCACTGCCTCTTTCCTCTCCCGCGAACCGATTCTGAATCCGTCTTCCAAGAGAGACCCCTGGGAAGCAGGCAGTGCCTAATTGGTTTTCCCCAGGTTCGTGAGGATTCTGTTAATTTGTGTTAATTATCTTGTTAATTTTGTGGGTGGGGCGGTGTCTCCTTTCTCTTTGCAGATCCAGCACCTGGCAGGATGCCCCGCGCAAATGAGCACTCAGGCGATGTTGAACATATAATTGAATGAATGAATGAGTAGGCTCCATGCATTCCTGGTTACCACATTTGCTTGACCCATCCCCCTTCCGCCGCCTTAATAGTGAGAGAGGATTTGCAGTCTTCTCCCGCCAGGCACCGAAAGATGACACTAATGAATAATTCCAGGCAAGAACTATGTCTTCTTACAAACACGAAAACAGAAGTCTGATTTTATAAAGATTGTCTTAGCCATAAGAGCTGTTGTCCTATAGATGGGCAATCCTAGTTCTCTTCCCCACTCCCCATCTGCGTTTGCATCTGTTAGGCTCCAGTGTTTGGTACCTAACTTCAGAGGCTCTGCTTTGAGTTCCTAGCAGAGCCCGGCAGTTGCCGTGGCAACCAGAAAGCCTCTGGCAGCTGGAACAACTGTACTGGCGAAGACGCTGGAGGTGATGGAAGCAGGCGCTCTCTCTGCCCAGCCATCTTCTGCCTTAAAACGCCTTCCCAAGAACGTGCTTCCGACGGAAGCCTCCTGGGGTTGGAGTCCTTAGCTGTTAATCCACCCCACAAAGACCTGGAATTGGCCGGATTCTGGTTTGAACTGCAATATACTTCCCAGTTACCTGAGCATATTTGTCTGCCTCAAACGTTCAAGCCAGAAGTAACAGTGTTTGTGCATGGCGGTAAGGTAACTGTTGCTGCTCTACCTACCGAAATCACTTAAAGAAACTGGATAGGGCACAGGACGTTACTGATTCTTGTTCTTGCCCGAAATAACAAATGGTGCAGTGCTAGGCGTTTCTCCCTCTCTTTGATTGATTCTCCATCCTTTTAGTCTCCTCTGGAAATGCGCATTGACCCTCCCTGTTTTTCTTCTCCCAATACACACTAATTAGGCAGTATTCTTCTCTTCCACAAAGCATGTTAGTCAAAGTAACCCATATCAAATAGTTTATAAAACAATAAAGTTTAATCATAATGGATTTTAGGGTGAATAAATTTACATAAAATGTGATGTCAATATAAATCTGAGGGTTTTTTTTTTTTCTTTTCCTGCTTCAATTAAGAATGTGCTTTGGATAGCTATTTAACTGTTTCATTTAATGCACACAGTAATTCACTTATCTGATCAGCCAGAGAACTAGAAATTAATTCATTAGAAGCATGTCGTGAATAACAAATACTTTTCTGATTACCCTTTGCATTTTGCTAACATTAGGTAGGATTTGTATGTGTTCGTGGGAATATGACATTTTATAATGTTGCATGCAACAGTAGCTGATAGTCCTTCCATTAATAATTCTTAACAGGGTTTTACTCTTACATTTTACATATGTAACTGAAAGACACTGGGAACAGTTAAAATAAATTAATGAGGAAAGCTGAAGGCTATCTCCTTGGGTAGTAAGAATTTATCTGTTTATTCTCACAAAATATTTTTTTAAACTGGAGAAAATTTCTTTTTTTCTCCAAAATCCAGGTTTTTGCAGATTTTATGCTAAAGTATTTTCCAACTTGTTTCATTTATTTATTTCAAGCACTTTTATTTGACTATTTCTAAGTCTTCTCCTGTGATATGTATTTTCTATTCTTTATACTATGTGTTTTATGGGAAATTAATCTTATTCTGTAATAATCGTAATTTCCTATGGGCTTTTATATGTAAAGGGGATCTGAATCCTTTACATATAAGGAGAAAAGGAATGATGGTGTTAGATATCACCCATGTGTTGACCCTGACAGTCTGCCTCATTTGATTTCATAAACCAGCTCTATGTATGGTGAGGAGGAATGTGAGGAAAGATACATACTGTCAGTTGAGAAAAAAGCAAATAAGTTACATCATACTCATCAAACTGTCTCACAAGGGCACATTCACCGACTCATGGGGAAATAAGATCAGGTGTCTTACAGAATTATAGATTAGGATACTAGAAGTTGCTATAGGTAAGGAAGTGAAGAAAGCTCTCTATCTTAACATTGTGATAGTGGTTTTCAAGTGGAGGCAATTTGAACCCATGGAACTTTTGTCAATGTCTGGAGATATTTCCAGTTTTCACAATCTAGGGGTAAGGCAGCTGTTAGTATCCAGGGGATAGAGGCTAGTGTTGCTGTTACATGTACTAAAAAGCAAAAGAAGACCCTCCCACAGCAAAGAATTACGAGCTCAAACTGATACTAGTAGCAAGGCTGAGAAGCCCTGATGTATGAATGAAGAGAATAGTAACCAGACTCTACTGCAACTGATGATTTCCTTATGTTGTCGTCGAAGTCACCATTTCCTTCCTCCTTCTTTTCAACCACAGTCATTATTCACTAGGCTTATATCTAGTTATAATGACTATCAACACAGTGCATGACAATTATTTCCCTCAAAATTTGTTCAGGGATCACCTGAAAATAAAATATTTGGGTTATCTCTTTAAAATTCAGATTTACGGGCTTCATGATCGTATATAATATAATTTTTAGCAAGAAATTCTGGAGATTTTTATGCATCTGAGTTTGAGGACCAAGGTCCTACCATCGTCTCACAAGATAACCCCAGTGAAACAGAGACCTGATCATATATGTGAAACCATGATCTTAGTAAAGCAAGGATTCAGTATGATTCCTCTGTCCATTGTTAATTAACTCATTCAAAACTATTTATTAAGAAAATGTGATGTCAAGAACTAGGCCTGGAATTAGAAATACAATGGTGAACAAAACTTATTGCCTTGGTTTATATGTATATAAAAAAGAGAATAATAATTCTGCTTACTTTATAGAGAGTTTTAAAAGATTAAGTGAATTAATACATGGAGATCACTTGAAACAGTGCCTGGATAATTAAAATTACTCAAAATGTTAATAATGCTAACTCATTGATGATAGGTTTCAAATCTAATTATTCATTCTAACCTCTAGTACAGCACTTGCTACAGAATCGTTAATTTGTAAAATGTACAGTCTATTAGGAAGAAATAAGAGAATTAGGAGACACTATTGTTTTCACTCTACCTTCAACACTATCTTGAAATTTGCTTCTCCACATCAAGGGGACATTTTCAGTTGTGTTCTACCTCTCCTGATACACTTTTCTTCCGATGGCCAAAACTCTATACTTCAGTCAATGCATCAATTTCAGGTTCCTAAACTTATCCTGCAAAATCATCCATTTTTGTCTTGTCACATGCTGTTCCCTAGGAGACCCTTCCCTCCTCACCATCTGCTTAATCCCTCTTCATTCTTTCTGATTAATTTTAAGATTTTTTTAAAAAAATAAAGAAGCCTTTATTGATTGTTCATTGCACACTAGTCTGTGTTACAGAGTTAATATATATTAACCATATATACAATAACGGTTAATCATTTTGAGCATTAGCTGTGTGTTCCCTTGCATTGTTTTCAGCAGTTCTAGATTATTGGTGCACACTGTTAACTGTCCTGCTAAAGCAAATGCTTTATTTCTGCATCATAGAACATATTACATTTTTAGGAACTGTCTGTATTTCTACCTAAACTTACAGTTCTGTTTTAAAATTTTATATAGTAAGGATTGATAGTGTTTATCAGATCTGGTATTATATCATATGTTTAATACTATGTATGCACATTTAATTAATATCTTTCTCTCTGTAGAATGTAGCCCTGTGAAGGTAGGGCTTTACTTTGTTTTCATGACCTCTGCCTCCCTTTCAACCAAAGCAGTGGCTAGCGGGTAATAGGCAGTTGATAAATATTTGCAGAATGAATACAGATTCAATGCATAATTCACTAAATAAGAAAATGAATAACTTTAACCTTTTGATATATATTCAAAAGCTATGAATATATAGCTATGAAGCTATGAAGGGAGCTATAAAGGGATCTCTGTTCCTTAGTAGTGGGCACAATTGTTCAGATCCAAGTAGACAAATTCCAGATTTTGATGCTTGACTTACTCCTTCCCATGAAACCACAAGGAGCAATTATTTTTCTGATTCACAGCTTGTCAAAACAAAAATCAACAAACCCTGCCACTTCAGTTTACGTAAACAGATTTTTTTTTTGAATAGTCAAACAGAGGTGAGGACCAGCACAAAGATATTTTAAAAGGCTGAAGGCATGTACTGTTTATTTGCCATCCTGTTCAATCTTCTTAATCCTGTACTTGGACTCTAGAGTGCTGCCAAGACAAAGAGTTCAGACGTGTCGCATAGGAATAGATCTACGGCTTCCAACTTACAGGCCATTATTGTTTTAGCCTTTTTGTTTCTGTATTATAATTTCTGAATCTGGACTTTTGTCACTAAGTATCTCAACTCTTTCTTATATCTTCCATGTTTGTCTTTTACTTGATTTTCCCACAAACATGAAAATGTGCTCTCATGTCTAATATTCAAGTATGCATATAATGATGTTTTCCTTTTCCCCCTTCAGCCATCCTTGCCTTTTTAAAGCCATCATTCTCTCTTCACCAGCCATTCAGTCACTAAATTCTCTGGTCTAGCTTTTGTCCCTGTGACACTAATGCCTGCATGTTGCTAATCCAGTAGAAATTTCCAATGCACCTGTGTGATCTCTCATCTGCATTTGATCATTCCTTCTTTCTCAAAATATTCCTGAAAGTTATTATATCATTTTTTGCCATGCAACTTTTGCTAATTCTTTCTAGGCTTCTTAACATGTTTTTTCTATCTTACTTCAATACTTTGGAGTTCCTCAAAAGAAATATTAGTTTGACTTCGTTTTGCATCACACTGTCATCACTGGCAACTTCATCTATTATCAAATTTTTATATACTATTGTAAGAACTTAAAATATCTCCTTAAATCATATTGCAAGTCAAAGAAGTTTTACTGGGCGTCAGACACCTAAATCTAAATAAAACCAGCTAGCTAGTACAACTAGAGACCTTACGGGTTTCTCTTTTTCTTTTGACATGTATGTCATCTAATCTATCACTAGCTCTTTACAATATTCCCAAACCTTATCTTCAAACTATCCAGTGTAAATAGATTGTGGCAACCGTTGGTTCACACATAAGGTGGGCTTGGTTCCAAACCAAGTCTTCTATTTACTTATTTTTTCAATTCCTTAGTTCTGTGTGGTTACTGTAAATATTCAATTAGTTAGTTTATATAAAATACTCAGAAGAGGACCTAGCACATACTAAGTGCGCAGTTAATCTTAACAAGCATTACTAATGCTATTATCCATATTCAACTTCCTTCTAGCTCTACAGCCAATTAATCCAAGTGGCTATGAAAACACTGTAGTCACCTTCCATTTCTAATCTTGTCAACCTTTTATTTATTCTTTATATAACAGAATGGACTTATAAAAGGTGAAAACCTGAAGTTTTGTCCATTTTAAACCGTTCAATGACTTCATAATTTATTTAGGACAAAATGCAACATTATTATCATGGCTTGTGAGACATTCTCTCCTCTCTATCTTTACAGCTCTCTCCTCTTCTCAATGTGTTCCAGCCAGAATGACTTTATCCTTTAGGCTCTTCATTGCCATGCCTCATGTTTACTCAATGGTTTTGGAGATGATTTTTCTATATCCTAATCACTTAATCTCACCTTTTACCCTTCCTCAGCTATTTCCTTGTCCTATTTTCACTCTCAGCTTAATCCTTAAAGAAACCTAGCCAATCCTTAAAGAAACCTCAGTTCTCCCATTTAAATTAACTCCACATTATAACATAGCACTCAGCACTTTTCCTTCCTGACATCTGATGCATTTTATAATTAATTGATTCATTTAATTCAAGAGGTAGTCACTGAGCACCTGGGTTTCAAGCACTCTTCTATGTCCTACCATAAACAAAAAAAGCAGACAGATTTTTATGCTCTCATAAAGATTACTCTGTTGCATTCTGTTGAACTTTCTATGATACAATTTATATTTTTATTCTTAAAAATATTTTTACAAACAGTTTAATTTTCGTCTCTTTTCTAGACTATAACCCTTTGGTGGCCAGTGATTATTGTCTTCTTTCTTTATTTACACTATTCCTAGTCTAGAATAGTGTCCACAATAGCCATTTATTGAATAAATAAGTGAAGAAAGGAATGAACTGCAACATTTGTACATTATTATCTCTATAATTTGGGTATTACACTTCATTTCTATACACTTAAGTTTCTTTCCTATAAAATGCTAGGTTATTAATATGAAATTTGCAGAGTTGAGGTAATATTATCATATAATATAAATAATATGTCTACCAAAAAACTGTCCTTAGTAAATGATAGGGATGTGGAGTCAGGAGGGTAAACCCTTGTAAGCATCATGAATCATGTAATTATGTTATCTTTGCAAAAAGAAGAAATGTAGGGTCAAATAACATAAATTTATATCCTGCTTGCACTAATTATTTTGTAATCTTTGGCAAGTTGCATCTCTCTGAACTTTAAATTTCTCAATTACAAAATGAAGTTAATGATTATTCTCATCATTACAGGTAAGTATGAAGATCAAATAAAATAATTTTACTGCAACTCTTTGTAAACTACTGTGATGTAGAAATATAGTTGTTAATATTGTTGCTATTACTTTTTGATGATCAGTACAAAATGATAGGAATCAAAGAAGGCATAATAAAGAAACACAAAATATCAAGAGTTAACAATTACAATTAACAAGTCGTCATAGTTTGCTACATATTATGTATCTTAATTCATTTGGATAACTTAGCTTATTTAAATCCTGCAACAACCTTATCAGGCAGTTACTGTTATTTTTCCTTTATTTTATGGATGAGGAAACTGAAGAGAAGAGGGTTAGTAATTTTCCCAGGTCACAAAGCAAGTATGTAATGAAGCTGAAATTGAACCTAGAGCCAGGTTTCAGAGCCCAGGTTTCGAACTGCTATATGATAGTGTACTGAATGGCAGATGAGTCATGACATCTGTTTTAAAAGAAATTGTTCATATATCTGCCAAGGCCACCTTTTCTCCGCTCAGAGTAACCAACATGGCTATTTCAGTGACTACATGCCAGGGCATCATTGTTGTGAAAACCTTTCATATTTCACTTCAAAGGACCATGCCATAAAAATGTCAAAAGTGTGAAGAGTCTTTAAAGAATGACCCTCCTGTAGCCATGTTTCAAGAGAATATAATCCTGTTTAAGATATCAGACACTTACAGGAAAGAGGTCCAGCACTGGGAAATTTATTGTAGCCTGACATTTAATGAAAACCCTAAAGGTTTTGATGGAGCTTTATTATATCAATTACTCACTTACCTCATATGTAGCCTAATATATTTTATTTTAAAAATGCCTTGCTTGCAGAACTAGCATTGAAATTATAGCCCCCAGGGCATCTTTGAATGGGTCCCATCCAGTACCTAACTCCCTACTCATCCAATTTATAGCCTGTGATGTGTCTATTTATATGGCTTTGGTTAGCAACTAAAGAATAATATAATTTCCTATGACCTTAAGGGTCCAGAGAGAAAGAGAACCTTCTTCTACTTGCATAATTTCCCCCTCACTTGTCTTACTGTAGCTTCCAGTCCACCAAAGTACATACTCAGTAACTACATATAAATACTAGGAAATTATTTATAGACCCATGAGGAGGTACCATGCACACCAACAGAATTGCCATTCTTCATTGATAGAAATCTGTGGAGCCCATATGGGAATGAGTTCTAAGTCAGTTGGATCAGATTGGAAAGACTACAAAATTTGATTGGCAAAATGTGTTAAAATGATTGGTACACTAAGTAAAGATTCTGAATTCAATACATTAAATTAAGAAGCTAAAGAGTGTTTCTGACACTTTGCATCAATAGTTGACTAAACCTTTACTCGAAGGTAATCTATAATAATGAAGTTGAAATGCCCTTGGATCTGCAAAGCAGTTATTCTGTTTTAGGAAAAAATGGTGGTTAGAGTGGATTGGTCCTATAAGACCTGTTAGCTAACCCCACTAATGTATTTATGAGGGAAACTCCAGCAGATTTAAAGAACTCTATGATGACTATTACCTACAGGCCAGGGATGACAGTAGGAAATAGCATGATCAAACTGTATTCCTGAAATTCAATAGGAACAATGGCATCTCAGGAATTCTCTATATTCAATGGGCATGATAAGATTCCAGAATGGCAGGGGCCAATTTGCATCAATAATAAGAGATAAAACAGGTATCATCTTAAGAATTAATGTGGGCACCAGATTTAATATTACAGTATTGGACAGAAGAACCCTAGCAGTAAACAGTGAAGTTTGATGTGAAAATATCCTTGGCATTAGTGTTATAGATCAAATGTTTGCATCCCTCCAAAATTCATATGTGCAAATTCTAACCCCAATGAGATGATAATAGAAGGTGGGGGTTTTGGAAGGTAATACATCATGAAAACAAATCCCCTGTGAATATAATTAGTGCTCTTAAAAGAAGAAACTCGAAAGAGATTTTTCTCTTGGTCACATGAGGATACAACTAGAAGTCCACCATCTGCAAACCAGGAAGAGTATCCTCACAAGACACCAGATCTGTTGACTCCTTTAATCTTGGAGTTCTCAGACTCTAGAACTATAAGAAATAAATTTTTGTTTAAGCTACTCAGTCTGTTATTCTATTATAGCGTATGTAACTGACTAAGAGAGTTAGTTAATTGATTATGTTGTCCTCAGAACTAAAGTAGATGATTGTTCTAGAGAGTCTTATTGATGTGTAGAGGCAGAAAGGCAATAGATCTGATAACGAGAGATAGGATTGCAAGTACCACCATGATGCCAAGTCTCCTATTCAGTTTTAGTCATGGACCAATTTGTGAACCCAGAGTATCTTAGTTAAAGGGGGGATTGGGTTCCTTTAAATAATGATGTGATGTATTGAAAATCTACTTCCTAGTCTTCTCCAAGAAATCCTGCCACTATTTATTAGAGGGATTGAGCATTTTAGAAAGGGAATAGCCAATCTTTTAGAGACAATAATGCCCTGGCACTCACTGACAAATATTTCTGTGTACTCAAAATGCCATTGTGGTCTAGTTGTCATAGTAAGGGCCTATGAATAACTGTGATTATGGTTAGGCCCACTGTAGGTCTATGTCTCTTTGCAAATATCCTGTGGCTTTATCCTAATTAAAAAATGTGCAGTGGTAAGAAACGTAGACACTGGCAGAAAACAAATGTTTTTTGACCTGTGGAGATAAAACCAAGTGAAAATCAGTTTTTCTACTTAAGAAAAACATAAGACCACATGACTGCCTCATCCAGGACTTGAAAGGTGAAGGAGTGGTATTTCTTATTAAATGTACATTCAGTTTGCTTATTTGCTTTGTACAGAAGGCAGATGGATAAGAGAAAATCATGGTAGATTATTTAAAAAATGTAATTAGGTAATCATTTCATTTGTAGCTGCTATCCCAGATGTGGTTTTATTGCTGCAGTTAATTAATAATCTCCTGACACCTGGTATGTAGCAAACATTTAGTGGCAAAACCCATCAAAAGAAATCTACTTTCAGATGAGAGAGTTAACAGTTCACTGCCAACTGACTTACCTCAGTGTTAAATCAAACATCCAACCCCATGACATAATCTAGTCTAAAGGTACCTTGATTGGCTGTCTGTTTTATAACACAACATGCTGTTCCATTACAGGGATGGCATGATGCTGATTGAATCTGGTGAACATGAAGAGGGAAATACTCTAGAACCTTCATAAGACACATACATACAAGCTAGAAAAGTAATCTCATAACAGACAGCGGGCTGATACCCTATGATATTTTTAGGATTTCAATGGTCTGCACATCCCTGTGAAGGGCAATTTGATTCATCAGGCTCTTTCCTATCATTAAGGAAGAAGCACATCTTTTTCAATTTTAGACGCAGTATATATTTTATCTAGGTTTATTACTCCCACCCATTTACCAAGTATTCTTTAACTCTGTTTTTCATTAGACTTTTATTATTTTTATTAGGACTCAGAGAAAGAGAAAGCTTGCAATAAGTTTAGACTACTGCACAAGCTTTCTCTCACTTGGGCCACAGAATACTGAAGATTCAATTATGTTTGAATTGATTGTAGCAGATAGGGTTACTGTATGGCCCTTTGGGGAAGATTCTATTGATAAATCACAAAATAGACTTTTAAGATTTTAGACCAAAGCCATAAGCTACGCTATCCTTTAAAAATTATTATCCCCTTTTAAAGAAATAATAAATAATCTATGGTTTACTACTGGTATCTAGTAGAGAATGAACACTTACTACAAGCCACCAAGTTGCCATATAACTTGAGCTACCCATCATAAACTAATATTGTCTGACCAACAAATAATAAAATAAAGCATGGACAGAGGCTAATTATAAAGCACATATGATACATATGATACATGTGATATCAGGCTTGAGTGGTGCCTGGAGATGTAGATAAGCCATGTGAGCAAGTCACCCAGATGTTCATGATCTGTACTCTAGCTTTATTTCTCCTTCTATCAACTTTCACCCTTAAGCCTAATTAGGAGTTTCCTTATACTACTTAATTGAGGAAGGAAAAAAATCAGTCTTTGTTAACAAATGATTCTGTAGAATTGACTTGAACCACCAGAAAAGAAAACCATAGTTGTACAATCCTACTTCAGGGTATCTCTGAATAAAATGGTGAAGAAAAAAATCTTCCGTAAATTCAAAGAGGATACCTGTTTGCAGTTTTTTCTTCCTGAAATGAGAACTAGCCAGAGATAAGATCTACACTGATCCTAGACTGTGGTCAAGACTCAGATACCTGGAAGGGACACAGTTTAAAAGTTGGTGAAAAGTAGGACTAAGGGAGATAAATTTGGATAGACCTCTATAAATGGGCAGAGAGTCAAGATTTTTTTTGTTCCATCTGTGAATTCTTACTAGATTAGCCTCAGCAGAGAAAGATACTCATAATCACGTGAACAAGATCATTTGTTGTGTGGATATCAGTCACTCCCTTTCAACAGCCACCCCTGTCCATATGAAATGTGCTCTAAAAGTAAACAAGGCAGCAGGGATGAAGGTTATACATAGATTCAACAACATGGAATTTTACTCATCAGGTATTGTCTGTCTTGATGACTGTCCAGTCTATCTACAGCAGAGCCTCATATTTAGCCCAAAAATGGTTATATTCTCTAAGACCACCAATCAGTCACTTGATAGCAATGGAGAAAAGACTCCCTATTCAATAAATGGTGCTAGAATCACCAGTTAGCCATATGTAGAAGATTGAAACTGGACCCCATCCTTTCACCGTATGCAAAATTAATTAAGGCTGGATTAAATACTTAATTATAAAATCTAAAACAATGAAATCCCTAAAAGAGAACCTGGAAATACTGTCTGTATGGAGGCCCTTGCAAAGATTTCATGATGAAGACACCAAATCAATTGCAATAAAAACAAAAGTTGATAAGTGGGACCTAATTAAACTAAAGAGTTTCTACACGGCAAAAGAAACTATCAACAGAGTAAACAGACAACCTAGAGAATGAGAGTAAATATTTGCAAACTATGCATATGACAAAGTTGTTTTAGTAACTGAAACAAATTAACAAGCAAAAAAGGAACAACCCAATTTGAAGATGGGTAAAATACATGAACAGATGCTTCTCAAAATGACATACATGTGACCAACAAGCATATGAAAAAATGTTCCACACCACTAATCATCAGTGAAATGCAAATCAAAACCAATATGAGGTATCTCACACCAGTCAGAATAGCTACCATTTAGAAAGTTAAAAATAGCAGCTGTTGGTGAGGTTGTGGAGAAAAGGGAACACTTACACACTATTGGTGAGAATGTAAATTAGTTTCAGTCACTGCAGAAAGAAGGTTGGAGATTTCTCAAAGAACTTAGAACTACTATCTGACCCAAAAATTTCATTATTGGATATACACCCAAAGGAATATAAATTGTTCTACTATAAAGACACAAGTATGTGTATGTTCATTGCATCACTGTTCACAATAGCAAATACACTAAAATAACTTAGATGTTCATAAAAGGTGGACTGAATAATGAAGGTATGGTACCTATACAACATAAAATTCTATGCAGCCATAAAATCATATTCTTTGCAGCAACATGGATAGAGCTGGAGGTCATTATCTTAAATTAACACAGGAACAGAAAACTAAATGCCACATGTTCTCACTTATAAGTTAGAGCTAAGCATTGAGTACACATGGACACAAGGATAGGAATAATAGACACCAAGGTCTACTTAAGGTGGGAGAGTGGGAGGAAGGTTAGGATTGAAAAACCAACATCGATTTTTCTGTACTTCTACCACACTGTATATGTGGTCTATTTATAGCTATTTATATATTTTTTATTATGGTGATTTTGGTTTATTATGAAATGGAAGACTCTCGTGTCAGGAACTCTCTCTTAATTGTGTGTCCCTAATACCTTGCAACACTAGGCACTTTCTTGTGTATGAAAAACAGTTGAATGAAAAAGAGTTGATTTGTTGTCAATTATCTATTTATCTCTATACACCAATCTGATACAGCTTGGATGTTTCCTATAAATCTCACATTGAATTGTAATCCCCAATGCCTGAGATGGGGCCTGGTGGGAGGTGTTTGGGTCGTGGGGGCAAATCCCTCAAGGCTTAGTGCTGTCCTTATAATAATGAGTGAGTTCTCATGAGATCTGGTTGTTTAAAAGTGTGTGGCACCTTTCCCACACCTCTCTTGTTCCTGCTCTCATGTGATACACCACTTGCCCCTTTGCCTTCCACCATGATTGTAAGAAGCACAAGGCCTCATCAGAAGCTGAGCAGAGGCTGGCACCATGCATCCTGTACAGCCTGCAGGACAATGAGCCAATTAAAAGTATTTTCTTTATAAATAACCCAGTGTCAATTATTTCTTTACAGCAACAGAAGAATGGCCTAACATATTATCTACTTAACTATCATCTGCAAAATGACAAAATTTAAGTAATGAAAACATAGCAAAGAATTAAAGACATCAGTTTATTTATGTGCAAAGGGTGGAATACATAAGGACTAATATGAGAACGAATCTCTCATTAGAAATTGAGATATTTCAAGGATTTGCTATTATTGAGCTCTTCATAATTGTGGTATTTTGCAGTGTTGTTGGACAAAATAAGACTTGACAGTTAATCAGGGAAATTGTGTCATATCTCATGGGTAAAAGAAAGGAATACATTTGCCTGGATATCTAGGATAGTGACAAAGAACAAGATTATGCCAATTAATCTCTGAAATATTATGAGGCACATAAGCAAGGAATTCAGAAACAAATGGGGAAAATACATACTAAAATGTTTTAGAAGCAGAGTAACTGGAGAGGAGAAAGTGTCTACAGATTTACACAATATAGATGCATAGTATTGTAAATATTTCTCCACAATCAAATATTTGATTAATAGTACAGATTTCTAGAGTCAGTTTCAGTGATGCTTCTTCCACCATAAGCATTATGATCAGCTCTGTGTTATTCTCTGAAGGTTGAATTTTATTTTCACAATACAGTATTAGTTATTTGAAGTCAGTAGTTCATTTAGTAATAACTCCTTAATTATTGTTAAAAGTGCCTATAAATTATTCTGCCCAAAACAAATTATTGAAATGGCTATAAAGACATGAAAATACCTGCCAAAGTCTTTAAGAATACATTTATAATCAGTAATTTTTATTAAAAATAAGGCTAAATTAAAGAACATGTTAGATAATTTAATACCTTTATAAACACTGAAAAGTAGATACAAGAATTGTTTACTCTTAAACCAAAATTTGGCTTCTCCAAACTTGGCTGTTTAAGAGAAAGACCTAGTGGAGCCTATAAAAATAAAATTCATCAACTAGGTACAATCTGATTTAGAGTTTAATAGATGAAATCCTGAAATATGTACATTAAAGAAGCTTCTCAAGAGATTGTTATGTAAATGTAGACCTGCATTTGAAAATGCTGATACCAAATACAGCGGCAAAATGTAGTCACTATATATTTTTTCAGTGAATATATAAATGAATTAATTGTTATTTTCTTAAATTTATCACTTTCTAAGAATGTTAAAATATTCCTTAGAATTTAAGTATTTAAGGTCAATACAATAATTAATACATGGGTGAGCTACCTCTTAGGGCTGATGACCTCTTAATGAAATGATGGATGAGAGGCATAGTCTTCAAACTCCTCTTTATATAAATATTATGCATTATTTTTTTCTAAGGTTAGATTCCATCTCATAATTGAGGAAGCAAATATTTGACTACATATAAAGAGTTCCTTCAAAGGTTAAAAACTAATGCCATCAGTATTTATATAGCCATTGATTTGCCTGTATGCTGATCTTTATTCAAGACACACAACCAACATCATTTAAATTTCAAATCTCAGTGCAATTACCACAAACCTATGTACCCTTAGAATTTTAAAAAAAATACAGTATGAGTAAGAAACAAGGTCAAATACTGACATTTTCCCACATTACTTTACACATGTAATAGCCTTAGAGGTTTGGTTTTTTATTTTTTATTTCTAATAATGGAATTAAAGACAGAGATTGCTACCTTGAGATAATTTTATCAACCATCTCTATGGCTCAATGAAGCACATTGCTAGTATTTGCTCCTGACAAGTATGCAAATTTTGATGTCCTTGTAGTTCACATTACTTTACCCTGTTAGGTAGCAATACTTTATGGGAGATTCAAAGTTGATAAATCAACCAAGAAAGGAGAGTATAGATTAAATTGATCAATGTCACCCTAAAGGGAGATTAAAAGCCATATTTTTCATGATAGTGAAAAACATGAGGTAGGAGATAAAGTTTACTTATATGAGAGATTAATGAAATTGTTCTGAAAAATCTGATGTAATTAAAATGCAATCAGAATGGCTGTAAAAACTATTTAGGTATGTATAATAATGGTTATCTAGGTAAAATTTGCAAATACTAAAATTCATCCTTTTATGTGTATGATTCCATGGGCTTTGACAGTTTGTAACCACTGTCACTATGAAGATATAGAACACTCACCACAAATTTCACTATGCATCTTTATAGTCTGTTCATTCCCATAGACAGTGCCTAAAAATTATTAACCTGAATTCTATTCCCATTCTTTTGCCTTCGCCAAGATATAATATAAATGGAATCATGAAGTCTGTAGTCCTATGTGTCTGTTCCTTAATTTAACATAATAAATTTGAGATTCTGCCTTATTAAATATTAGCAATGTTTTGTTCCCTTTATGCTAAACAGTATTGCATTGTATAGATGTCCTATGGTATATTTAGTCATTAAATAGTTAATGGATATTTACCTTGTTTCCAGTTACTGCTATAAACATATGTGTACAGGTCTTTTTGTCCAATTAGATTTGGTATGTAGTATTTTGTTGAGGATTTTTGCATCTATGTTCATCAGGGGTATTGTCTACAATTTTCTTTTTTTTTTTTGTTCATTTTTGTCTTTGGTATCAGGGTAACACTGCCTTCATAGAATGACTTAGAGATGATTCTCTCTTTCTCTATCTTTTGGAATATTATCAGTATGATTAGTGTTAACTCTTCTTTGGATGTCTGATAGAATTCAGCTGTGAATCCACCTAGTCCTGGACATGATTTTGTTGTCAATTTTTTATTACTGATTTAATCTCTCTGCTTATTATTCATCTATTCAGGGTTTCTATTTCTTTCTGACTTAATCTAGGAAGGTTGCGTGTTTCCAGGAATTTATTCATTCCCTGTAAATTTTCTAGTTTGTGCACAGAAAGGTGTTCATAGTAGACTTGAATTATCTTGTGTATTTCTATGGTATCAGTGGTAATGCCTCCCGTTTCATTTCTACTTAAGCTTATTTGGATCTTTTCTCCTTTTCTTGGTAAATCTTGCTAATAATCTATCAATTTTGTTTCTCTTTTCAAAGAACAAGCTATTTGTTTCATTTAGCTTTTGTATTTTTTTTGTTTCAATTTTATTTCATTCTGCTCTGATCTTATTTCTCTTCTTCTGCTAGGTTTGGGTTTAGTTTATTCTTGCTTCTCAATTCCTTGAGGTGTGACATTAGGTTTCCAATTTGTGCAATTTGTGCTTTTTCAGACATTTTCAAGTAGGTATTTAATGCCATGAACTTTCCTCTTAGTACTGCTTTTGCTGTATCTCAAAGATTTTGATAAGTTGTGTCAGTATTATCATTCATTTCAATTTTTTTTAAATTTCCATCTTGATTTTATTAACTCCCAAATCATTCAAGAGAAGATTATTTAATTTTCATGTGTTTATATAGTATTGACCATTCCTTTTGGAGTTAATATCCATTTTCATTCTACTGTGATTTGAGAAAATCCTTGTTATAAGTTTGATTTTCTTAAATTTATTGAGACTTGTTTTGTGGCCTATGATATGGTTTATTTTGGAGAATGTCCCATGTGCTGATGAGAAGAATGTACTTTCTGCAGTTGTTGGGGAAAATGTAATGTAAATACCTGTTAAGTCCATTTGTTCTGGGGAATAGTTTAAGTCTGCTGTTTCTTTGTTGACCTTCTGGCTTGATAATCTGTCTAGTGCTATCAGTGGAGTATTGATGCCTCCCACTATTATTTTGTTGCTGTCTATCTCATTTAAGTTTAGTAGTAATTGTTTTATAAATCTGGGAGCTCCAGTGTTAGGTGCATATAAATTTAGGATTTCTGATATATTCTTATTGGGCTGATCCTTTTATCATCATATAATGTGCTTTTATGTCTTTTTATTTTAACTATTGTTAAAGTCTGTTTTGTCTGATGTAAGACTAACTACTCCTGTTTGCTTTTGGTTTTCATTTGCATGGAATATCTATTTCCGCTTATTTATCTTGAATTATATGAATCCTTATATGTTAGGTGAGTCTCATAAAGACAGCAGATATTTGACTGGTCCTTTTTTATTCATTCTGTCATTCTGCATCTTTTAAGTGGATCCTTCAGGCAATTTATATTCAACGTTAATATTGAGGTATGAGATATTGTTCTAGTTATCATATGATTTGTTACCTAGAACTTTTTATTCCATTGTGTTATTATTTTATAAGCCCTGTAAGTTTTATGCTTTCCAGAGGTTCTATTTTGATGCACATTGAATTTTGTTTCAAGATTTAGAACTCTTTATAGCATTTCTTGAATGCTGGTTTTGTAGTGGCAAACTTTCTCAGCATTTGTTTGCCTGAAAAATACTTTATTGTTCCTTCATTTATGAATCTTAGTTTTGCTGGATACAAAATTCTTGGCTGACAATTATTCTGTTTAAGGAAGCTAAAGATAGGACCCCAATCCCTTCTAGCTTGTAAAGTATCTACTTAGAAGTCTGTTGTTAATCTGATAGGTTTTCCTTTATAGGTTTACTGTTGCTTTTGTCTCACACTCACAGCTCTTAGAATGCTTTTCTCCTTCCTGTTGACCTAAGATAGCCTGATGCTTATGTAACTTGATGTGATCTTTTAGCCATGAGATTCCCAGAAGTTCTCTGAGTTTCATAGATTTGGGTATCTAAATAATCTCTAGCAAGGCCAGAATAGTTATCCTCAATTACTCCCTTAAATAAATTTTCCAAACTTTTAGTCTTCTCTTTTCCATCAGGAAAACCAATTATTCTTAAGTTTGGTGATTTAAATAGTTCCATATTTCTTAGAGATATTATTCATTTCTTTTGATTTTTTTAAAATCATTGCCTGATTGCATTAATTTGAAAACTTTATCTTTGAGCTTTGAAATTCTTCATTCTTCTTGTATTGTTGAAGCTTTCCATTGAATTGTTATGTCTTTATGTCTTTCATTTTTAGAAGTTATGATTGTTTTTTTCTTTATGAATATATCTCCTGAAAATTTTATATTCATATCCTCAATTACTTTTTACAAAATTTATTTATGTTGGTTTTTGCCATTCTCTGACTTCTCCTTGAGTAGCTTAATAATCAACCTTCTGAATTCTTTATTTAGTATTTCAAATATTTCATCTTGGTTTGGATCCATTGCTGGGGAGCTAGTGTGATATTTTAGTGGTATATTAGAACCCTGTTTTGTCATATTACCAGAATTACTTTTCTGGTTCCTTCTCATTTGAGTAGAATATATTTTTTCAAATTTTTCTTGAATTTATTTCTGACTTGGCTATATATTTTTAAAATTATTTTCTTCCCTCTTAAGGACATGACTTTAATGTTTACAGTTTATTAAATCTCAATTTGGTTATTGGTGATTTCAGGGGTGAAAACTCTGTATGTATTCCTTAGTTATGAAGAGTCTTTGTGTGTTGGCTTTTTCATATGTTGGTTGCAGTACTTATGTACTACTACTACTACATACATGGTATATGTGTGCAGCAAGTTGACCATTTCCTTTGGGGTTGAAATGGGAAGAATCCCTTGAAGTGTATCCCAATCCCCTGTTGTGTGCACTTTACTCTCTGATTTGTATTTTCCCCAGTATTTTATTTACTGAGTTGAGGTATCAGGCTTCAGACCAGTATATAAGGGATCCCTGGATAGGAACTGGTTGTAGCTAAAACAGTTGGGTAGATGCAATGCCCCATGGTGGGCAGAAGTCCCAGCCTTGATGAAAGTGGCTGAGGGAGCTCTCAATTTGATATATTAAAGTTTTATCAGGGGGAAGGGTGGTAACTACCTCATCTCCCCTGCCAGATCAGCAGGAAATCTATCCACCTCCCAGTCTCACTGCTGTCCCAGTGTTCTGGCTATTCAAATAAAACAGAGACCTCTTTTTGTCTGTAGAAAAGCTGATGTTCCAAGTAGAGAGGAATTGTGATTCTGCTTCTCATGCAAGCCTAAACCTGGTTGGGGTCCTACCTTTAGGGAAACAATCACCCTGAATTGTTTCAGAAAGGCTCTCTATAAGTGTATCCACACTGAGTACCCATGGGAGACGCCTCAGCTGCATCTGCAGTGTTGGACTAGTGGATAACAAGCATCTCATCTCCAAGGTCCTTCATGAGCACAAATGCTGCCTGCCTGTTGGGGCAGAAATGCAGATTCCCTGATGTACCCAGCACTGCAATTGTGTCTCTGCTGTAAGAAACTTCCCACTAGTAGAAAAATGTGAGACTCAAGGTCTGCCATCCAGATTCTTTTGTTTCACTGGATATTCCCTTGATGTGGTGCTCCCTTTTTCCCCTAAGAGTAGGAGTTCCTGAGAGCTGAACTACAGTGATTTCTATTGCTTTTCTGGATCTAGCCACCTAGTGGACTGCCACACTCCATGCTGATGTTGAGGAATATCTTCAAGGGATCCAGTGACGTGACCTGTCTTCGTGTCTCCCAGAAGTGAGTACCAGCATCAACCCTGATGGCAGTGGCAGAGGAGTGACTTAAACTCTGGGCAATTCTTTGGTTGTAGATAGGCTCAGTGTGCTGACTTTCCTGAATACTTGTTATAATTGTAGTGAGTTTGTCACATGGATAGACTCAGAACCTAGTTAGGGTGTTGCAGGCAGTGGTTATAGCTTAGGTCATACAGTGGTTTTCTCTTTCCTGGGTATAGTATGATTCTCCCTAGAGGTGCTGTAATGGATTGCCAGTTGGCCTCCAGCCAAGAGGTGGTGCTTGCCTCAGCTGCGGTAGTAGCAGTGGGATTTGAGCTGGCCTTAAGTTTCCCAGGGAAAGTATTTTGGTTTCTGAGGTGATGGTTGGAGATGTAAAGCTCCCAAAAGTTTACGTCCTTTATTTTAAGCTACCAGAGTGAGTGGAAAGGCACAGCTATTTGGCGACAGAATGAGGAGGGTGTGTTCTCTGACACTCCTTGGCAGGGGCAAGCAATGTCCCCAGGGACTATAACTGCCTATCCTGCACAGAAGAATTATCAAAGGAAGAGGAGACTAGCAGGTGGCAGTAAGCATCATTCAGTTCCCATGCAGCTGACAAGGCAGACCTCACCTCTACAGTGCTCCCATAACAGCACTGGCTTGAAACCCAGGCTGTCTATGCACAGAACTGAGACCTGCTCCCGGCCATAAGAATTCCCCACAGAAATAACAAGCACATCTTTCAGGCCATGCCCTTCCCTGTCTGCCTGCAAGGCCCACCTCCTGCACTTGTGTCTGCAGTGCACTTCCTACATGTTACCCAGGTTCTGGTCAAGGGAGTTCATTCCAACTTGCGATTAGATCACAAAATTCAACTGGAAGCTTCTTTCACCCTGCAAGTCCTCCCGGAGCTAGTTGGCTGACTTCCCCAAGGGCCCCTGTGAAATATAATCAGGAATGGCTTCCCGTTGGTCCATACTGGAGACTGGGAATGCCTGCAAGGCACTTCTCACTGCTATTTCTACTTTCATATTTCTCATCACTTCCTAAATCATTTTCATCTGTGAATAAGGGTAAGGCCTTCTCCCATGACTTGAATTTCCAGATTCCTTAGTGAGGATTTGTATTCTGGAGCTAGTTTCTCCCCCTTTTACAGTCTGGGGACTTAAATTTTTTTTGCCTTTCTTATGGAGTAGGCTGCAGTCTACTGCTTCTTTCAAAGGGTCTATGGGTTCTTTCAGTTTTCCTGTTAAGTTCCTGCATTGCTTCCTGGAAAAAAGTTTACAGTGTGAATCGCTATACACTATTCTCTCCTTCCAAGTAAGAGAGGAATGCTAACACTGCCTCCAATCTGCCATCTTGGAAAAAAATAACATTTTTTAAAATTTTTAATAAATGTATTCTTCTTCCTATTGTTATTATTATTATTAATAAATCATGAGAGTTCTTTATGTATTCTGGATACAATTATTTTAATAAATATATAATTTGCCAATATTTTCCCCAAGTCTGTATCCATCTTTTTATTTTCTTTACAGTACCTTTTGAAGACTGAGTGATTATCATTTTTATAAAGTACAGTTATCAGTTTGTTGTTATCATTTGTACTTTATATGTTTTTAAAAATATTTACTTAATCCAAGGTCAGAAATATTGTCTCATATCTTTTTCTAGAAGTTTTGTAGGTTTAAGATTTAGTTCTGCAGTCTAATTTATGTGCGATGGTTATTTTTATGTGTCAGTTTGACTGGGACATAGGGTACACAGATATTTGGTTAAACATTGTTTTGGATATATCTGCGAGGGTGTTTCTGGATGAACTTAACCTTTGAATCTGTACTCTGAGTAAATCAGATTGCCCTCCTCTATGTGGGTCAGCCTTATTGAATCTTTCAGAGGTCTAAATAGAACAAAAATATGGAATAAGGAGACTTTGCTTTCTCTGATACTATATTATATATAATGAATAATAAAGATAACATAAATCATTTAAATTAAAAGTGAAAAGACACTAAAGAAAAATCAATGAAGCAAAAAGCTGATTGTTTGAACAGATCAATTCGATTGATAATCTTTAGCTAAACTGATCACAAAATCAAGAGATGAGTCTAATTGCCAAAATCAGGAAGGAAAGAGAGGACATATTTATATCCTACAGGCATTAAAGCAAACATTGGCAAACTTTCTCTAGAAAAAGATCAAAAGTAAATATTTTAGACTTTTCAGGCCATACACAGTCTAAGTTGCATATTCTTGTAATTTTGCTTATTTTTAGGAACCTTTAGAATATAATTTTTTTTTTTACCTCATTAAGTGTATAAAAACAGGTAGTGAGACTGATCTGGCCAACCCCATATTAAAAAGGTAATAAGAAAGAGTTATAAACAGATTTAGGCCAATAAATGTAGTCTAGTAAATAAAATGCAAAATGTCTTTGTGATAGAAAAACATCCAATGTTCGTTAAAAAAGAAATTGATAACAGAATTGATTATATATCTATTACAGAGATGGAATTTCTAGTAAAGTACCTCCCAACAAAGAGAACTTCATCACAGATGACATCACTGGCAAATCCTAACAAACATTAAAGGAAGAAATAGTCTCAGTGACGTACAAATTTTTTCAGAAAATAGAAGTTAGGAATTTTCAGTTCATTTTATTGGGGGTGGGGAAAGGCCTATTCCTCAAGAATCTTACATTAGTTTCCTCTGGCTGCTATAGCAAATTACTACAAACATAAAGGATTACAGCAAAAAGATATTCTTTTCACAGTACTTTGAGACCAGAAGTATAAAATCCATATCAATGGGCCTAAATCACAGTATTGGCAGGGCTGTACCACTTCTGGACGTTTTAGCGGACAAAACTGAAATTCATTCATTGCCTTTTCCCAAAAGGTGAAGTCCTGTTAGAAAGAACTTCCTAATAAATGAACTTCCATTTGTTCTGGGGGTCCTTACCTATTCCACACTGGACATTACCCTGAAATTAGCCATTAATTACTTCTTAAACTTTTAATCAATTTTTTATTGTTCAATTGTATGTTGATTTCCCTTTTCTTCTGTGCTTTGCTGAAAGTGAAATAATTCTTGTGTCTCATCTGTCCTAATTGGAAATCAGTTCACTTAGTTGTCTGGTAATCTTATCTCTCTGATGAGCTCAGAAAAAATAATGATTTTGTAAATTATTCACCTTATTTTGTTTTTGATTTTAGGGTGGTGGTGACATTCTTCACAGCTTCTTACCTCTTAAGCAGAAACAAAAGTCTACATTTAGTTTAAAAAAAATTGCTATTTGTCACATGACCAAAGGGAAAAAACAGAAAAGAAAAAGATAATAATTGCATAATTTCTGAAATAAAGGGATTAGTTTGACTGTATTCCATTTGAAGAACTAAAAATACCACGTTTGATGCAACTACAAATTCAAAATTTTTTAACATAATTCAGTTGTGTAGTCTGAAAGTGAAGACTACCTACATACTTCTCAAAATTTAAATTAATAAAAATTTTACATAAGGGTCAAGAAAAAGTTTATATTGAATACAAATAATTAAACTTAATTTGTACTATTTGAATTCTGTGTATTTCTACTTTAAGAACATTGACAAATAAAAATCTATGATGGTGGAACATCATTCAAGAGACTAAAAGATACATTTATGTAACTGACGTTATTTGGAAAACAGATGATAAATCAAATTAATAGCCAAATATGATAACAATCCCTGCAAAGCTCCCAGTGGAAAATAAACTGCTACTAACAGATAAAAAAGAAAATTTGTGTTTTCTTTTAGAAATTATTAGACTGAGAAATGTTATTGAGAATTTGTTTTATACTTTAGATTTCCTTTTCTTATACTTTTCTAGATATGTGAGTATAAACACACTATCGAGTACCTTAGAGTTCAAAATATAGATGTGTAAAATGCATAAAATTTTTATTTCACATATTAGTTGATTGGTATGCAAAAATATTTTGCAATTTAAAACATACTTTAAAACTTTAAAAATATATAGAAATAAAAAATTAGTAATAAATTTATATTTAATAATAAAATAAGAGATGATAAAAGGTTGAGAATACCAACAATGAATCAATCTATGAGTTAGTATATGCCTATTATATGCTAATCACACTCTTATGTATCTTATTTAAATTTTCCCATTTAAAATAAATGTATAAAGTTTATCTGTGTTTTAACAATAATTCCATTGTCTATTCTGTTAGATTTCTGTATCTACCTCCACTGATATTCAGGGACCTCTCGCTATGTCTTCATCAAATTGCTGCACCTCCATAGGTATAATGTAGTATTTAATTCTCAGATTAGATATATACCTAGTGCCAACAGTCTCCTTTATTTGAGTGTATTGGCAATTTATTCTTCTTTCCATTAAGACCACAACAATTAAAATGAAATCTTTGAGTCTTTTAGAAAGGAGTCAAGAAAGCAAATTGGTCTACTCAATGGAGACCATAAAAAAGGAATACACAGAGTCTTTCTGGAACAAGTATGAGTAGCCCAACCCTGTTCCTCAAAGTTCAAAACTCCACATAAGTGTTTAGTGCCAAAGCCTTAAATCAGAATTTCCCAAATGTCTCACAAAAAAGTGTTAATTCTACAGAATTTCACTGATGTCAAAAAATTATATGATTTAAATAAATATAAATATCCAAGGAGACTTAGATTTCTTTTCTACAGCAAATCTCAAAGTCGTGTGTGTTCTGTGAATCTCCAAGATGTATAGATAATACTTAGTATTCATTACGTAATCTCCAACTCCATTTTACTAATGTTGTTTTATTTGTTTTCTTAGATTATCCACATTTAAAACTCTACAGAACATATTTTAGGAAATGCTTTTAATTATGATGCTTTTATTACAATAAAAATTGACTGTTCTAGTGTATTCTAGCCATGTGCCCTTCACAAACATCTTAGTATGGGGACACTGGTTATTTGACTAAGAAGTCAAATATTGACTAAGAAGGAAATAAAAATATTTCCATGTAGAGAGGAAGGAGTAAACTTCACAATGAGAACACATGGACACAGGGAGGGGAGCACTATACGCTGGGGTCTGTTGGGGGGAAATAGGGGAGGGACAGTGG
>CAUYQU010027275.1:0-27426 GCA_963574635.1 Cheracebus regulus | reverse complement strand
TTTTATGGCTGCATGGTATTCCACGGTGTATATGTTTTTGTTCTGTTTTCTAGGAGAGTTCTCCAACTTCATCCTCCTATGTTTAAAATTAATGTTCCTTAAAATTTTTAAATCTATAACTTCTTTTAATTTCTCAGAGTTCTTCATTATTCTCCACTTATTGTTGTTTATTTATTTTTCTGTTGAGAGGTGGGTGCTAAAAAGCCCTTAGGAAGCTCTATACATGAGTTTGTTGACTAGAGGGCTTCTCTTTAAATTAATCAGGTGAGGAGCTACACATTTTGGTGAAGAGCCCTGAAGTGTCAAAATTTTTTTTCTGTATTCTTGTGGGTGCCTTTTTCAGAGAAAACTCTTTCAATCTCCTTAAGTTTCTCCTTCTCTCATGCTACCATGCTTTGTTACGAAGTGGTTCTCAATCTTGGGCATGCGTTAGAATTCCTGGGAAGCTTGGGACAACACAGCCTGTGAGACCCTGGCCCCTTCAGAGTTTCTGATTCTGTAGGTGTGGGATGGGACCCTGAAAGTGCATCTCTAACGAGATCCTGGGTGATGTTGCTGCTGCTGGTTTGGGAACCACATTTTTGAAAATCCTTACTCTAGTGAATAAACTCTCTATCTCTTCCCAGCAGAGCAGTCTAGCTCCCAGGTTCCACAGAGGAGTGAGGGAATGTAACTCTTTCTCACAGAGACTTTCAACAGTCATCTTGTCTTTTTGTGTCACCCCCTCACCACACCCTCCATAAAAACATGGTGTCACAAATTAATGCCCATGTCTGGGGGTCTGCAGCCAGAATCAGCTTGCTTCTCCTTCCCAGGCATTTCAGTTTTTGCTTTCCCCACTCTGCTGAATCAGTTACCATTCATTCATCTGCTTTCCATCCTATACAATTTGCCAACATGTTTCATCTGCTGATGTTTTCTCTCATTTTATTTGTCTATATAGATTTTTTTAAACCATCATTTTAAAAGGGTATTGGGAGGAAGTAGAAGTTAACCCAGTTCTTCAGGCCACTGTAATTAGTCATATCAGGAATTATTTTGATTGCAAGGCATTGTCTTTCTTTCCTATATTAAGCACAGCTCTTTTTGGTCATGCAGTTAGGATGAGCTGAAGTGTCTCCAACCAAAGCCCAGAGACCATGAATGTGCCATTATCCTAATCATGCAAAGCACTCTCGTTTCTATTCTTGCTGAGGGAGAAATGCTTCCCAGAACTAAATTCCTAACTACAGAAAGAAGAAAAGGCAGTTTGAGAATTTCTTGACTGTTTGGAAATTTTTCTAGCACAACAAGCTGTTTATCCTTTACTCTGATTCTTATTGAATTAAGGAAGGAGAAAAGAAATCAATTCACTCTCCATATGCTGCACGGCAAAAACCACCACTCACAACACTATGGAATATGTAGGGAAGGGGAAAAAAAGATAAATCCATCAACTAACAAGATATGTGCCTTGTTCCTCCATCTGTTACTGCTGTGTCCTTATCTAGGACCCGAGCATGGCAGCTCCGATATTATCTCGTGTCAGGTATTATATTCCAAATTCATATGAATGAATTTTCATGCTAGTAACCATCCATGATCTAGCCCAGCCACAGCTAAATTTGTCCTAAGGCACCAACTGTCTTTTTGCATTTGGAAGTCCATTGAATTCACAGAAGGGAATACGGTGGTCTGCTGCTGCCAGAGGATGGTATCTGTTTCGTAGCTTTTCCAGCATGGCTTTCTCTGCTGTGCTAGAGCTGGTGACTTACTTGATTCACTCCTGAGGAAGGGCTGATATTCTTCCAGGAGACTGGGGAAACACTGGAGGCCTGGAGTTAATGTCTATAGAGGGCCCATAGATGGGTACATTTACAGTGGATCGAATCATTATTTAGGTGATTGATTAGATGAACCACTCCTCAGATCACAGGGGAAAAATTCAGAAGAGTGTTCAATTGGAACGACATCTCACGCTCTTCAGCAGCCCCAATTATGCGGTGATGATTTCCTCATTCACAAACAGAGTTTATTTTGAGGACTGAGCCTTAACTGAGCATCCAGGTGCAGAAGCAGAGATGATGACATGTGGCATGGGAACCCGTGATTGTGGCATTTCTGACAAGGGCTGAAAGTCGCAGTAGACAGATAAAACTTGTTCACAACCATAGTTGAAACTGAGACTCACATTTTATTATAGCGATTGTGTGATTCATCTATGTTAACATCACTGTCTCCATCTTCATCGTCATTCTCGTCGATGACAGCAGCAGCAGCAGCACTACAACAGAGGGGACATACAGCTTTCAGTGCTTGGTCAAATTTTATTTTATTTTATTGTAGATTGGGGTGTACCTGTGCAGGTTTGTGTCATGGGTATATTACATAATGATAGGGATTGGGCTTCTGGTGTACCCCTCACCCAAATAATGAACACTGTACCCAAAAGGTAAGTTTTTTACCCTCATCCCTTTCCCATCTTCCCCTCTTTTGGAGTCCTAAGTCTCTATTAGTTCTGCCTTTATGTCCATCTGTACCCATCTTAGCTCCCACTTAAAAGTGAGAACATGCAGCATTTGACTTTCTGTTTCTGAGTTATTTCATTTAGGATAATGGCCTTCAGGTCCATTTATCTACAAAGGACATGACTTCATTCTTTTTATGGCTTTATATATTCCATTGTGTGTGTGTGTGTGTGTGTGTGTGTGCATGTGTGTATCACATTTTCCTTATGCAGTCAATCATTGGTGGACACTTAGGTTGATTCTATGCCTTTGCTATTGTGAGTAGTGCTGTGATAAACACACAACTGCAAGTATCTTTTTTATATATAATGTTCATAGATGCCCAGTGGTGGGACTGCTAGGTTGAATGGTAGTTCTATTTTCAGTTCTCTGAGAAATCTCCATACTGTTTTCCGTAGAAAGGGATATTCTTATCTGTTTCCTCTGTCCTCAGAACTTAGGGCATCTAATACACAGTACACGTGGTGAACCGAGCAGGGTGAGCTAGATTTGCTGCAATGGTTCAAGTGAGATACAATGAGTGACTGAACTTTGTACATGGCAGAACACTGGAAAGAAGGGAAAAGCTTTGAAAATATTTAGTAGCAAAATTCAACAATGAAGACTTGCCATATTGTAATAGAATAAAAAAAGAGTGAAAGATGAAGTTTGTCTTTTCCATTTCAAGCTAGAATGCCTGGGTATATGATTATATCATATTTGGAGAATAAGAGAAAAGTCAGTCCTATAGCAGAAAAAAATATGTTTGCTTGGAATATACTGAGATTGAGGTGTGGTGTCTGTGAATCATCCAGAGAAGACTGTCCTGCAAGTAGTGAGTACATGAGTCAAACTCAATAGAGCTGCCCAAGGATGGAAATAGACGCATGGGAGCCATCGGTGCAGAGGTGGTATGGTAGGTCACCTCTAAGATAGTTCCCAGTAATCCCCTCTGACTAATCTCCATGCCCTGTGGTATTTCCTCCCCTAACTGTGGGTTGGAGTTATTTATTTCATTTTATTGAGTAGACTACAGAAGCAGCTGTGGGAACTCACTTCCAAGGTTATGCTATAAAAGGACAGTGACGTCCATCTTAAGATGTCTTTATCTGTCCTTCTTGAATTACTGGCCTTGGTGAAAGTCAACTTCCATGGCATGAGGTGTCCCTGTACAGAGACTCACCCACCTGCCAAGAAACCAAGGCCTGTAAGAAGAATGTGAATGAGCTTGAAAAAAGATACCTCCATATCTACATTTGAATCTTCAGATAAAACTATAGTTCCAGATGACACCTTTGCTGCAACCTCATGAGACATCTTGACCACAGACACTCAGCTAAGTCTCTTTCTGCTTCCTGACCTACAGAATCTGTGAGATATAAAACGTTCGTGTAATTAAATTAAAAGTTTCAGGGTGATCCATTAATAAGCAATAGATAACTAACATAGGTAGTTAAAAGTATGAGAACAGTTGAGAGTTGAGCTCATTTAAGAAGAGGCTGTAGAGAAAGGGAAACCAAACCCTGATGCTTAACAGTGGCTAAAGGCTAGAACAAAAAAATCAACAGACGCCAATATGGGGGACAGAAAGAAGAAATGGAAGAAAAATAATAATGAAATGAGAAAAAGCAGGGGCAACTTGACAGGATGAACGTCCAAGGAGTGTGTCTTACGGAAAGAGAGAGAAAAGAGATCAGATTGCTCATATCAATTGGTGCAGATGGCTCGAGTAATAAAAAGTTTGAAATGACCTACAAGTTTTGCAGTTAGGAGATCTGGGGTGATCTGACTAAAAGCAGTTTCAATAGACTAGAGAGGATAGAAACCAGAGAGCTGGGCCTTGAGAAATAGAAAGAGAAAGAGATAATAGACCATGTTTTGAGAAGAATGGATTGAGGAAGGAAGGAAGGAGAAAGATTGGATGGTAAAGAAGGACATGGCATAAAATGAGGGCTTTGCATGGAAGGTTCTTGAATGTGTTTAGGACGATCCTAGAGTCTTAAGAAACAGGAGAGTGGTACAGAACATTTAGGATAGGTAACGATGACCAACCACACCACAGAGAGTGGAGAAGTTGGGGTCAAGGATGCAAATGGAAGCAGTTGATCTAAATAGGGCTTTCTGTTGGCTAAGACTGGAGGGAAGACGTAAGAGAAAGTCATATGTGGGTGCAAATGTGATTCCTGGAAGGATGATGAGAAACAGTGAAATTATACCAAACCTTGACTATCTCATAAAATCAGGAAAGGGGAACATATTAAGTCAGTGCTTCTCAAACTTTTCCATAAATAGTTATCTTAATGAGAGAGAAAAGTAAGTGCATATTCATAGCAATCTGAAGTCATAGTATAATACCAATATGTCAGCAGCAATATTGGAAATTCACATCAATTATTAATCTATCCTATTTGTATAATGATCCTTATTATAACCATATTTTAATATACAATGTTATGAATTAGGTACAATATTTAACTTTCCTCCCAAATGATTAGAGCACAGTGAATGTTTCTGAGAGCTGCATCATATTTCCCCTGTGGTGTGTGTATCTCTGTACATTGCCCTGTACCCCTAAGGATATGTATACAGCCGTGCAGAGACCCAGCTTTATACCATTAGCATCCACTGACACATCCACACACTCAGGTTTGAGATTCATTTAGTTCTCATTGGTCACCTTGGGAAGTACAGTGCATTATCTGAATGCATGAATGAGAAAAAGAAAATTCACTTTTAGTTGAAGAGATGAGGTAAGAAAGCAGATAGGCAAAGATGGCAAGACCTGGGGATCACTGATTAAACTGGGTAGACCTATTTGGCATATCAGTGGTAGGGCTGTGACCTTGTGGGGTGTGAGGGAGGAGCTAAACAACTTTGAGGTCAGAGATGGCTTGTGGTAATCAGTCCCAGAATGTGAAAACAGGAGAAAGAGATGTGGAAGTGTTCAGAGGTGTGCTAGTGTAAGTGACAAGGACACACATGACTTGCTTGTTATTCCAAATGATGAGCCTGGTAGACATTCACAATTCCTGCAAGATGAGATTTATCCAAATGCCATCCAACCACCTTTGCTTTTTGGGTACACTCTATAAATTATTATGAACCCAATTATTTTTTTTTTGGAAGTTGAACATTAACAAACTCGGCAAAACCCACTGGTCAAATGCAGCCTGCCACTTATTAGTAAATAAAGTTCTGGAAGCTAACCATGCTCATTAACTGACATACTGTCTATGGCTGCTGCTTCCCTGCAAGGATAGATCTGAGTAATTATGACAAGGACTTGATGGCCTGCGAAGCCTAACGTGGTTACTATCCGGCTATTTATAGAAATCAATTGCCCACCCTATCTCAGCAACTAAAACTTTCAGATAATTTCTGCAGATCACCCATACTAAGTTTCTATGATTTTGAGTTTTCAAATATTTGACCTAAGGTGTCACACTTCTTAGGTCCAGCCCAATTCCCCAAGCCTATTGGAGGAAGGGCTATCTTATACATAAGAGATTCACCAGCCTTTATCTGAGTCCCACTTAAGTTTGGTACTGTGAGCCTGTTGAAATGTTTTGTGCTGGAATTCAGTCTGCGTTCTGGACAACTGTTTCTATGACTATCCCTAGGAGAGAATTCCCAGGCCCGGCTCAGCCTCAGGGTAGTTTCCCAAATTCACCAGCTTGCAGTTAGAAACCGCCTATGCATTGTCTCCATTCATGCTTCCCAGCTGTTCTCCTTTCAAATTTCCCCTTTCTTTCCTTTTAGAATTTCCAAATAAGCACATTCAGAGTTTTAGACAAACTATGCTCTCACTGTCTCTCTTCTGTGAAGCTCAGTATAGTGGATAAACAGTACTAGTTAGAACATTAGAAAACCACACATTCTTCATATAAAAGGGTTTACTCCATCCATCCCACCTAGGCATACATTCACCTTCCTCTGCCTCACCTTTGGAACCCAGAGCCTCCTGGAGCCAAGTGAAGCCAGAGCTCATAGCCTTGCCCACAGCACTTGGATCTGTGTAGAAGTCATAAGCACTTCTCTGACTCAAGGTTTGGGATCAAGTCAACTCTAAGTACACATATTTACGGCCATTGCTGACTACGTGTGATTCACGAGCGTTAATGCAGTTTGTAAGACCCAGATGACTTACTTGCAATGCTCAGCATACTTGGAGGCCTCCATCCTTACTGTTATGCAGAGTATTTCTATGGCACGTGTCATCATTTCAGTAGGTTCCAGCTAAAAGTTGGCTGTGGTCCTTCACAGTGACCAGCAGAGAGGCTGATGTTAGCCTAACTGAAAAGAAAATCAGGAAAGAAAGATAGAAACAGAATGCGTATATGACTGTGTAAGGCACATCAAAGCTGGAAATAATTATTTTTGCTTTGATAGTCTCCTAATTTATATGACCCAGGCTAAGGCTGCTGCTTATTAGCATGGGTCATTGAGCTGTCTGTATTTGCAGGGAGATGAATAGTCTCCTTTAGAGTGACTTCCAGGCTTTTGGGAATCGTATATGGGGATATTACTGCATGGTTTTGTGATGGCCCAGAGGGCTGATTGGAGAGCCTCAAATGTGTTTTTTGGACCCCCAAGGTTAGGGGAGTTACCTCTTCTCTGGCTTCTTTCTAGGCCGCTGCTCCTTTTATCATTTTATCTTTTCAGAGTTTATGTGCTAACCATGAAATAAAGAGATGTCCCTTCCCTTTGCTTCCCAGTTGGGCCCTGATGAATTTTGGTTGCCTCTTCAGAGGCATCGAAATCCCTGCTCTAATTTCAATTAGAGCGTGTTCTGTGGCGGTGCAGGCTGGGGCTGCAGAATCAATTCCTAATCCCCACATTAGCGCTGATTCATCTCTTTCCTGAGCTCTAGCACCAGCAGCTCTCAGGAGAGGGAGGGAGTGGGAACTGAGCAATCTTTCAGAAGAATAAATATGGTTTGTTTGTATTTGTATTTGTTTCCACGCTGAATTCTGATTGCGTCCCATGCCTTGACACCACAATTATTATTAATTTCCCCTGTCTGCTCTTCGATTCTTGCTGCCACAAAGACGCGATGATGGATAATGTTAGATGTGGTAATTGGATGAGTTGGGGGAAGGGAGAGGAGAGAGGAGACAGATGTTTCATTATGAGATTTTGCATCTCCATTTGGGCCTCCAGCGCAGAGGCCTGACCCGCAGCCGCCGCTGTGCACCAGGAATGAGTCTCCCGTTCAGGGCAGGTCTGGCCTAGTGCCGCATCTCTGCTCCACTTCCTCGCCTTGTACTTCTGCGTCTTGGGCAGTCCGGTTTCACATCCATGTCTAGTGAATGCTAGAAGGCCAGTAAGATGGAACCTAGAAAGCTGGACCTAGTGACTTGGAGGGTTGCGCCCCCACCCTGCCCCACTACCACACCACGTCTTTCCTTTGCCACCTCTCAGCACGTGTGCTCCCACGTGTGGGTGTGGAGGCCCCGGCTGAGTGCCCACTCTAGAGCTGAGGAGGCTGGGCTACAGGAGGAAGGTGCTCAGCGGACTGTCCTGCACTGAAGCCCCACCCCAGCTGAGACTGCCTTTGTCCCCACCTTGCCCTGAGTAAGGAGATGGAGCAGACATCACAGCTGCACCATTTTCTCCTCTGCATGGCATCCAGCCTCTCTGTTTGATAATCTGTCATCCCCACCAGTAATTTTTCTGCCCTCAGGGACTCCTCCCCTGGGGGTTCGCTTTCTCTGCCTCACATACACCAGCCTCCTGTCAGACATGATGCAGGCTGGCAGGAGCAGCCGGGCTCTTGAATACAAACCTGGGCACATGGCCTGGCCCTTCCAGGGAAGCCAGGTGGGGCATTTCCTAGAATAAGCTGGTAGATCTGTGAACCAGGAAGACTCTGTGCATGCTAATGGAGCCCTCATTCCTGAGAGAACCAGCAGAGTCTCCTGCACTTCCAATTTCTTCTTCTCTGAATATTTCTCAGTCTGGCAGTGAGGAGCACATGGAAGGAAGAGGCTACCTCAGACCAGAGACACTGACCCTGTCCTTGAGGCACTCTTCCAGGTTGCAGGAGAGAAGGCTGCAGGCTGGAGAAGGCCTCAAAGTCCAGCTTCTCTGCCCAGGGCTGATGCTCCCTGCAGCAGCCCCAACCAACAGGCCAGTGATGTTGGTGGCCCAAAAGTCACGACAAGCCTGCTGCATGCCAATGGCCTTCAACTTCAGCTAGACAAGGCGATAATGGAGTGGCAGGAATGATGGCCTAAGTCATTTTGGGGAGTTTTGCAGGGGGCATTGCTAAAGCCCGTTGCTGCTGTCCCCTAGCAGGTTCTCAGCGGATGGACAAAAGCTTCTGCTTAGGAGGAAGCTTTTGTCCATCCGCTGAGAACCTGCTGGGGACAGCAGTGATGGCCTACAATAGGCACATTCAAAGGGCAGGGGCCAAATGCTGTGGTGAAGAAGAATTTGGAAAACAAAGGCCTGTGTGCTCCCAGGGAAGGGGAGGAAGGGAGGGTCTCTGAGCTTCTGAGCTATAAATCGGTACAGTCAGATCAGGTGCTTACATTTATTTTTTCTCATCAGCACGGACACCATGGCTGGTAATGGAGCTGCCGTGCAGTAACTCATGCATGAGATTAGCAACACAGAAGGACAGCCGGGGACTGCTGGTTGCAAGCGGGCATGGGTGAGAGGAACTGGAGGGTGACCACTGCTCATTCCGGTGGACTCCTGCAGGGGCGTAGAGACAGGGGCTTACATTCCAAATTTCTGAATAAGGAAGGAACCCTCGAGATCATTACTGTCCAGCTTCCTCATTGTGCAGATAAGGAGCAGAGGTCCAGATTGAGGAAGGGACTTGCCCAGAGGTGCACAGAAGGCTGGTTTCAGGTGTGGGCCAAGCCTGGACCCTCTGGTCTTGCCTGCAGAGGGGCTACAGTGTAGGAAGGAGACTGTCTGCCATGGCTGCACAGCCAGATGGTGATTCCAGCACCGGCTGGATCCCTGCCTCCTTCATCTCTCTCATCAAACCCTCTCTTCTTCTATTATTCTCTGATGCTCTCTCTGTCCTCATGGTAATTTCTGCCAGCTGGGCCTTCAGAGAAGTGTGTATGTGTCCAGAAGCATGGAGGCCGCAGGTGTGCTAGTTGATCCTGTCCTCCCGTGCAGGACTGGAGAGGCCTCAGAAGTCTGGCTCATGTCCCACCTGTGCACTGCCTGTGGGGAAGCCTGTCCCTAGAGACTGGTTCCACTGTCAGCCCACTCTGCTTGCCAGATGAAAACTGGGTGAGTCAAGAAAAGGCGGCTTCTGCCTACTCACTGCACTTGTTAGTTCCAGGCAACGTCCCCACGTTTACTCACTTACACATTGGATTAGAAGACCTGGAATCTGAGATGCCCAACAAGCTTTAGCTAAGGCCATGGTCACCTCTGTGAAACTGCTGCTGTAAGGGTCATAGCTGGCGTTATAACAATTTCTCTCCTTTTTGCAAGTCCCAGGATAGGCTACTTTCTTTTGTCTCTTAAGTCACCACCACTTACATTGTCCTTCAGAATAACTTCCCAAAGACTACACTCCCATGTGGGCCGTCTTCTAAGGTCCCATCTCCCCCACTGCCTCCTTGTCTTTGCCAACTCCTGTCTTGGTCCTTGGCTACTTTGCTATTGATGCAGTAGATGAGGAAGAAAGATGATGTTTATGCATGGGATGAGGAAGCCGGGGAGTCATAACCTGAGTGGCTAATGGCTTCCACTCAGCATCTATTGGCCAGAACTCAAAGAAGAGCTGCTATTACCCGTGACAGTCCCTTGCTGCTGTCACCTCTCTGGGCCCATTCTTCCTGGGACCCTCCTCCCTTTTTCATTTGATGAATCCCTACTCTGATAGCTTCCAAGTCAGGTCTTGGTTTGACCCCTGGGAAGCCTCCCCAGAGTCCTTGTTCTCAGCTGCTTGGCCAACCACGTGCATGGTAAATCCTGGACTGCCCTTGGCACCTTCACACTCCTGTGCACTCTCCTTATCCATTTTTCTGATTAGACCACCAGCTTCTCAAGGTCAAGGTCTCAGTTACATTTTATTTTTTTAGTTTTGGTTTTGAACACAGCACTTCATATAATAGATCAGTGGTTCTTAATAGAGATTATAACTTAGAATCACTAGTAGGCCTTCTAAAATACCTGTGTTGGGCTCTACCTCCAAATAATTAAATTGGAATTTCTGAATATAGGGTCTAGATTTTTTTTAAACTCAAATATTCATTCAGGGTTATGAACCATTATAGTGGATGCCTCAGAAATGTTTGTTGAATAAATAAACCCCCCTTTTCCCTCAGAATTTAGGAGTGCAAAGAAGACATGGCAGGGCAAGGGGACTCTTTCTAGGGTCCTCAAACTCCTTTGGATAAATCATGCCCATTTCACATCGTCTCTAGACATAAAAATTGAAATTAGTCATTTAAAAAAACATCTTTCAAATTTGTACTGGGTACTTTACATTAAAGAGAACAAAATTTCCTCCTTCTATTTTCAGAATAAGGAAAAAAGTGTACATGCCAAGAAGGAATAATAACAAACAAATATTTTATTGTAAGCACTTATGGAACGCCAATTCAATGCCTATATCCAAGTGGGACTATGAGCAACATATGATGTATAAAGGCTTAGATTTTCTATCTTTGCAGGGAAGCCAAGCATATGCACAAGAGAGAAATGTATAGATTAGTATTTTCTCTAGATACTTTAAAGACACTTTACTTAGTACAGATAATTAGGAAAGAAGACAGCATATCATCAGGTGCTAATTATACAGTGCAGAAAATAATGCAAAAAGAGTGAGAAGAGGGAAAATCACTCTTGGGTGATGTCTTAGAGAAGGTTTTGTGGAGGAGCAAGACTGGGCACAGCTGGAAGGGGGTCCCATGCAGGAACTGCTGGGGGTGAAGGGAAGCCTTTCCAGGCCAGAGGACTCCCATGTGTAGATTCAGAAATGGGCATAGTCATCTGGACATTTTGTTAGAGATGGGTGTGGCTGGAACAGAAGGTGTTTAGAGGAAGGAACATAAAGTCCAGGTGTTTGTGAATGAAAGACCAAATCACAGGGAGCTTTGGCGACAGAGATGAGATCAGCACTGCAGCATGAGAACTAGAGCTGGTGTGCAGTCTGGGAACCCTGGGATCCCCCAGGGCTTGGAGAGCTGACTCTGACAAGGACATGTGTGAAAAAGGGGTGTGAGGAGGAGTACACACAGTGGCCTGCAAGGGGGCTGTTTGGGCTGCCAGGACATGAAGGCATCAGGCTCTGGCTCATGGTGGTGGTGGAAGGAGGGGCATGAGGCTGTGAGAGCCTGGTCACCTTCAGCAGAACAGCCGGCAAAGCCTGAGGCACCCTCCCCCTTGCGATGACCTTGGCTCCTCTGGGCTGCCGCCCCCTTCCCTGCACACTGAGAATCCACTCCTTACCTGGTCAGAGGCCATCTGGGCCCTGGATTTGCATATAGGGCAGAGCTTCCTCTAGAAGAAGGGTGGGGAGGGATTGATGCTATTTTATCACCATCAAAGTCCTGTGAATGTGTGGAGATTTCTGAGTTTAATGGGCTGAGAAATGGAAAGGCATTCGTTGGCAGTGGCTGGACTCCCAACCTGCTGTGCTGCCGAGTGCCCCACTGGCCTCCCTGCTGCAGGATCCGCTTTCTGTCTGAGCTTTGCTGTGGCACAGACACACTCTTTGCTCACCCACAGTCCGTTGGTGGTCTCGGGCAGGGAGTCCTCCTTTGAAGGCATCCTCCTTTTATAAAGCTTGGGAAAAGACATTTCTCCTTTCCCAAGCTGAGAGCCTCTGCAGAGGGCTACTTTTTTCTAGTGTGGTCTGAATTTAAACAGGCCAGAAGGAAGTCTTCTGAATGGGTGACATGTGTGTGCTCATTTGTAGAAAGAAGTTAATGATAACTTTTTTGCCATCTTGTAAAGCTAAGTGATGGTAAGAGAAAATGTCCTCTGCATGGAAAGAGCTTCGTATGGAGAGCCACTATCGATATAGACACGTACTTTAGTCCCTGTGAAGACACTGAGGCTGAAGGGCTTCTTGGCTTTCCTGAGACCCCACAGTTAACTATGGTGCTTGTTATCAGCCCAGCTTCTCTGAGGTTCCTGAGACCTCCCTTACCTTCCTCTTGCAGAGCAGACAATACTTAGAAATGGGCCAGACAGGTCATGATACTGCCTTTGGGTGGGATTTTTATCACTCAGATAACTGAAGCTGCTACTTTATTCAATAAACGTTCGACAGGCATGCAAGGTGGGGGGAAAGGGAATAACTATCTTCATGGCTTGGCAACCCTTTGGGATGGTACAATTGTCAATGTCCTGGGTGATAAAACCATGCAAGACTCTGGTTTCTTTTTCTGTGGGACCAGTTCTCCCAAGATTGTATTTCCAATGCTTCTAGCTCAGCGGAGATGTTTGTCAAAAAAGCCGAAATATTTTGGGGCCACCGATGCTTCTTGAATCTCTGAGTTCTTCCTCTTTGCCCATGATGCCATCTCAGGACCACTGGTTGAAGACAGGGATCAAGATCATCAGCCCTCAACTACCATAGGCAGAGGAGAATCCCCCACATTTATGACAGCAGGAGGCACTCTCAGAGATGGGAGGTTGGGGCATAGAAGAGGAAGAAAGAAATGTCTTCTGTAGAAAAGTCAACCTCTGCAGCTTCCCAATATGTGCCTTCAAAGAGAGGAGAACTCTTGTGATGATAATGAGTAACAGTGAGTAGTCTGAATTTTTCCATTTTTAGGGGGCTTGAGGAATAGTAACTATTTGGTACTAACAACCCTACCATGAATTAGCCCGTAAGTATTATTTCCTGCATGAAGAATAGAGGTTACCCTTTTCTAGAGGTGGGAAAAGGAAGAAGCTACAAAGAGACAAGTACAGGGAAAGAATTTTTTTTTTTTAAATCACATAAAAGGAGAAGAGTTTATCTAGGAATTAGCAAGCCCACAAGAAGCCTTCTGGATTATACACCTTCTTGGTGTGTTGGTATATTGTATTTTGGAATAAAATATGCACTCTAAGTGAAAGGGAGATGTCTAAAGTTCCCAAACCTCAGCTTCCATGTCTGTATGGAAAGCCGAAGCCATTTGTCATCTCTAATGTTTGCTCAGCATTGGCTGCAAGCATCTGACCGGGAAGGATGCTGTGATTACTCTAACGTCCACATGTCCCTCCCACGCTGGCAGGCTCAGGAAAGGAGGGCTGAAGAGCCTTTAGGTATGGGGTTGCCACAGGGATGAGCCTGCAATAGTGAGCTGGGAAGTGCCAGCTGGACTGAGCCTGTCTCCGTGGCAATGGCACGCATCCCCTAACACACTTTTACTCATTTTGAGTGGAGAGCACAGTCCCTACACACTGCTGCTTCCTGCACTTTTCAGAGCTAGGACCATCCCCAGGGATTTTGTTAGTCAAGGCGAGGGAAGCAGAGAGCTTATATCCATCCCACGAAGCACACGGTTTGCAGGTGCTATAAATTTAAGGAAGTTGTCTTCATGGGCAGTGTGCTTGCATGGGGTGGTGGGGAGATGGGCGGGGAGCAGCATAGAAAGAGCTCGACTTAGAAATTAATGACAGCTGCATTACATCCTGATTTGTGGACATCCTCCACACCGTGATTTGATATCACGCTGGGGCCACAGAGAGAAGAAAAATCACCTGTATATGGAGCCTGTATTTGGCATAGTTTAAATAATTTTAAATGAAACTGTCAGCCTTAAGCCCTGAAATGTGCCTCCAGCAAAAGATAAACACAAAGAGGAGAAGGGGGTGCTATAGGCATGGGGGAAGACATCACAATCTTTAATATTTTTAATCAGTCTGTTGTCTCCAAACCGGACACATTATTGCAGATACCCTTGCAGGCTATAAATTTTCTGATTTTCTGTGTGTGCTGTTCAACTAAAGCAAGAAAGTTCCATTTCAGAGGCTCAGCAAGACTTAAAATTTGTGCTTGGCAGCTGCTGGGCCAGGAAAATCATCAGGTGCTGTCAATGGGTGGCTCAGTAATTGATCTGAAATCTGCAACTGTAACGCAACAGCCATAGCCAGCCCCTTGGGTGCATAGGGCTTGGCCATACATTAAGAGGCAAGAGGTACTAAAAGTCGGCAGCCCAAGTGGAGGTTCACCCAAGAGGTTGTGCAGCCCTCTGAAGACTGCAGCCTCACCTCCACACGATCAGGCTCCTACTGGCCTTCCCACTGTCAGACCACCGAGCTAAAATTCTGCCTTCAAGTGCAAAAAACCTTCCCAAGGGCCTGACCACAGAGGAAGAGAACCATGTATCAGAACAGTCTACCATTTTCTCAAAGGAACTGTTCCATAGAAGAAAATGGATCCCCTGAGGTAGGGAACGAGGCTGAGAAGAATGGAAGGAGGATCTCAAAAAGCTTAGGGAGAAAGGTTTAGCAATGCTGTTCAAAGTCAAATAGAGCTTTTCTAAAGTCCAAGCTCAAATAGAGGCCTGAGCCCAGGGCTGGGCAGAGGAGTTGCATTTTACGAAAGGTCTGAACATGACCCAACAGGCCTAAGTTCTGAAGCCAAGCAGCTCAAGGCCAGTGGATGTGCTTGGGTGGTGGAGGCCTTCACAAGGAGGGCCGTCAGCAAGGCAGCGGGCACGCCTCAGCTTGGCACGTCCCCTCTACTGAAGTCAAATGAAATATAGAGATGAATGTCTAAATTTAAAACATTTTATCTGGTAAGCAAGAATTGCATCTGGAGGCCGACACATAGTCTGGATGGTCATTGGTATGTCTGAAGAACAAAAAGAAAGTTGGAGGCTTTATTAAAAGAAGAAATATTATTCGTTGTTCTGAAAGGAAGTTCACTGGCACTAGTAAAATTTTAACCCATTTATGCCAAGGTTGCCAATTTCTTTTATGAAAAATCAGACCTTGGTGATAACCTTTAACAGTAGGATATAACATATTTATTGTTATATATAACAGTAGGATATAACATATATATTGGAACGCTAAGCTTATAGGAGTCTTGGTGTTAACCTTTAACAGTAGGATATTACATATTTATATGTTATATATGATATAACATGATATAACATATGTTATATGATATAACATATTTATATCCTACTGTTAAAGGTTAACACCAAGACTCCTATAAGCTTAGCGTTCCAATAATGGAACATTAGGCATAAATTGGTTAAGGAGCTGGCAAGCTCTGACTGGTGAGTGACGATGGTGGGTAAAACTAGTCTTAGATTTTGTTTCAGTAGCAGTAGATTGTTTCAGTCGCTACTAGATAAAACTAGTTTTTGATTATAGTAGGAAGTTTCAGAAGCCAGGCTAGCAGAGAATTACATTCTTGAAGCAATATTATGTGTCCTGAGTGCTTTTTCCCTTGGCCTCTTGACTCTGTTTCAGTTGAGTATGACAGGAATGACCCACTTTGTATAATCAACGACCACACCACCTCTGCTTCAGGAACTGAGCTGGGACTTCCCTCCCTCCTTAGTTCTCGTCAAGCCTGCTAAAGTCGAGTGCCCCAGCATGGCTCCCAAAATAGACAGGACCAGAAAGCCGATGTGGCTCGTTGCCTCAGGGAGGGGTGCTACAGGGTAGACAGCTTGGAAAGTTGGAGGTTCAGCTTAGCTCCAAGGGAAATGGGACTGGGAAGGGAGAGGGGAGCCCAAAAGGAAACCTTGATATCATGAATAATACTAACTTGGAGCCAAAGAACCACCCCACCTATAGAGAAAATCCTGTCTACTCATAAGGCTAGTGCATGCCTACATTTTGAGTTGGGACTAGAGTTGATGACACTTGCATATTCCTTTGAGCTTTACAATTCGATTTTTTCTCTTATATGGACAAATCTCTGTTTCAGCTAAATTGGATTATTTGCTGGACCTAAGCTTTCTGTGCTTTCCTATCTCTACGATTTTCATGCTCTTCTGACTCTTGAAATGTCTTCTTAGTTCATGCAACACCATGTGTCAGGTCCTATGCTGGATTTCGAAGGTCCAGCATCGTATAAGATGCTTCGGTGGTGCTCAAGGGGTGCAATGTTTATTTCAGGGAAATGAACTTGTAACATATTATAAACCAATAATTCAATGGATAGTTATTGAGCATTCTTTCTATACCAGGAGCTGTCCTCGGTGCTAGGGATATAGTGGTGAATAATGACAGACTTGCTCTCCTCCAGGATCCAAGTGACAACAGCAGGCAAAACAAACTACCAAACATGTAACATGAAGAAAAACAAAGAAGGCTAAGTCCAAGAGAGTATGGCCTTTATCTTTAGATAGGGTGGCCAGGGGTAGCTTCTCAGATACGGTGCCATTTAAGCAGAGACATGAGAAAGTGAGAGCACACAGATGGCCAAAAGAAGACCCACTGAATGCAGTAGGGAGGTGAGCACAGCTGGGAGGCCACAGGAATCCAAAAGAGGGGTGGGAGAAGGGAGGAGAGCAGCAGATCAGTTCAGAGAGAGATGGGACCAGACCAGGCAGAGCCACTTAGGCTGGCCACAAAGAAGCATTTACATCTTCCTCTGAGGGAAGTGGGAAGCCACTGGAAGCTATGGACAGAGAAAGTGGATAGTGAACAGGCAGAGGAGCTAAGAAGTGGAGAGATTCCACAGTCTCCAAGGAGGACAAACAGAGTTTGCTGACATAAATCTCAGGTTTGAAAGAGTAGAGTCAAAGATTATTCCACGCTTTTGGCCAGAGTTCTGTGAAGAATGTAGGTTCCTTTTGCTAAAAGGAAGATGATTAAGGGAGAAGAGCTATGCCAGAAATGATATCAGGGCATGGTGAGTTTACAGTGCCTGTGAGGTAGCAAAATGGGTAGGTTAAGTAGGTATTTGTGTGTGAATCCAGAGTTCAAGAAGAGATTTGGACCAAAAATTTTGGAATCATCTGTGCAATGCACTGTTTTTGTCCCCTGGCCACCATCCAGATTCATGTAACCCATAATGTGATGCTATTAGGAGGTAGTGCCTTTGAGGGGTAATTAGGTTATGAAGATGGAGGCCTCATAGATGGGACTACTGTCCTAATAAAGGCAGCCCCAGAGAGCTCTTGTTTGAGCCAATGAGAAGGCAGCCATCTGCAACCCAGAAAAGAGCCCTCACAGAACCCAGCCATGCTGACACCACCAGCCCTGACTTCCAGCCTCCAGAACTGTGAGAAATGCATTTCTGTTGTTCATACACCACTAGTCCACAGTATTCTGTTATAGAAACCTAAATGGACTGAGGGTATGCAACACATGTATTTGAGACTGGATCACCTAGGGGATGAGTGTGAGTAAAGAGAGAAGAAGTGTGAGTACTGAGCCTGGAGTTACTCCAATGCCCAGCAGAGAAGGAAGGGCCTGGAGGCAGGAGGATAAAGAAGAGAGAGTGGGTTTTTGGTTTACAGGTGCCTTATGCAGGAGAGCAATCAACAGTACAAGTGCTGCTGGCAGGTGGAGTGAGCTGAGAACTAGGAAGAGGCTGCTGGGTTTGACTGTGCCAAAATCACCTGTGACCTAACAAAAACCTTCCTGAAGAAGTGACAGAGACACACAGATGTGCACATTTGGAGGAGAAACCTCATAGTAGAAGCATTAATAGGACACAGAAGAGAGTGACCAAGAACACCTGCGGAGCTCGTCCCGCAGCCTCTGCCTACGAAAATCCCACTGTCACAGAATTCGTCTGTTCTCATCTACCTTCCTTCAGGCTCTCTCCCTACCCAACTGGACTGTTTTCCTTTCTCCTTTTAACAACCAGTAGGATTTTCATGACACATGTTACTGTCTGTCACTTAGGATAGAGGCTCTGGGTGACCTGTTACTCACATTTGTATCTTACCTCTAGCACTTAGCACAAGGTCTTTAGCAGAATAAACATTACAGAAAACATTTGCTGAATTACATTTTGAGAGCAATTACCAATCTCAGGCCACCCATTCCCACAGCTGTCTAAACTGGGTTGTCAAAGCTAGAGCAATGCTTTGCAAAGTTAGTTTGCATCAAGTCACCTTGAGGGCTTATTCAAACACAGTTTTCTGGGCTCCACCCAAGAGCTTCTGTTTTGGTAGGTTTGGAGTAGTCCAAGTATTTGCATTTCTAAGGAACTCCCAATTGATACTGAGACTTCTAGTTCAGGAGCTGCACTTAGAGACCTACTGCCCTGGGGCAAAAACATGATTTCTCTTAAGCATGTCCATGACTTGGCTTCCCTGGAGAAGCTGGCTCTTCTTTCTTTGTGCATAAAGGCATCAGCTGGGTTGCACAGGAAAATGTGAATACCACCTCCCCATGCAGTTAAAATGCCTTCATGGATCTGTACGTGAGCCCTCCACATGGAGGTGGAGACATCTACGCTGCTCTCAGAAAGTAGATCAGACAGCTGCCATTCAGGACCTACTGAATCCAGGGGCCACAGGCCTCTTGCACTCACCAGCAAGGTGCTGGATAAACAGATGAGGATTGTCCTCACCTGCTTCTTTACAGTTTTATCACCCAGGTCCTGAAAGGACTTGGTGGCTTCCAAAAATATTTTTAAACTGTCCTATAGATGTGTTCATTGCACATCACTGTGTGAGAAATGGGAAAGTTCTTCTTCAAAGTTTGTATCTTAGACTACATTATAAGAAGTTACATCTCTTGCTCTGTGGGCCATTACCCACTATTAGCATAAACATACACCCACATATATATATATTCTCTAAATCAGCTGCATCTGAAATCAGCTCCCTTGACTCACTTCGCCATGTCTGAACAGAACTGGGCAAGCCCCAAGCCCTGGTGCATGCCATTCCTTTTTTGGAAACCCTCCTGACCTTCTCCTGACTAGCTTCCTCTTATTCCTTGTCTTCTTCCTCCTCTTCTTTCCCCTTATCTATTCAGGAAATTTCCAAGTTTTTAGCCAATTGTGTCAAGCACAGAATGTGAGGTCCCATTCCGGCCAATGGAAACTGAACACAGTAGCAGGGCCATTGCATCAGCTTGTGAAAGTTGTAAATGTCCCGATCTCCCTTGCTCAGGTGTGCTGTCGTGGCAAGACTGTTGGCAAGCTACAACCTTCCTGCAGGAAGTAAACTAGCCTTGCTGAGTAATCTGTTGCTCCATGTGGATTCTTCCCGATGTTATAAACCTGTTTCCAACAACTGAAAGTCTAAGTTCTATGTTCATCTATAGGATTGTTGAAAATAAGAAGTAAGCACGTACTATGATAAATGGTATTACCAGTATTTATTATGAATATCCAGAATTTCAACTGTTACATAATGCCAGCTTCTAGAAAGAAAGACTATAGGAAGAAAATAATTAATAAAATTATTATGAGCACTTAGAAAGGAAAACTACACTCACTGGAAACAAGCATTGATTCCCTATGAGTAAGTCCTACTAACCCAACTCAGTTCCTTTTTCTGCCTAGTTACTTGTGAAGAAATTTAGTAAATTTCACATTTTAAATCTAAGCATGGTCCTGGGCGGTGAGTGAATTTGTACCTAGTTGAATGACAGTCCTGAAAGTGTTGAGTAGTGAGTCTGTGTCAACCCGGAGGAAGGCCTTAATCTTCAGCTCTGTCTTGTTTAAACTTTTTATCAGCATACAATGGAGCTACTGAAGGCACGCAGATCACACTTTCACCTGTTTCAAAGCTGGGATGGATTAGTTAATAGTCAGCATGACAGAATTGGATTTCAAAGGATCTTGACAAGCTTAGGAAGTGGGCCAGGTTTTGTATTTTTTGAAAAAATAAAACAATTGTCTCAACACAGTAAAAGAAAACAAGACTCAGTGGCAGAACTTAAAAAAATGCTTAGGAATTTTAGTTGCTAGAAAGTATGATGGGTCGTGAGTGTGTAGTTTCCCCAAAAGTTGAGTTATGGGACCGTATTAATGGACCAATAGTGTCTGGAACAAACTGCATTTCCAGCATTATAAGCAGTCAGGGATTCATAGACAAACGGAGTAATATCCTGCGTGGCCCAGATGATGAATAGACTGGGTAATGTCTTCTGATGAGAAATAGAAGGAACTGAGAAAGCCTAGCCTTCAGTCTGGAGAGAAGAATGAAAATTTCAAATATTTTGAAAACTCTCACATGGTTCCTACTTATTTTGAATGGCCCCAAAGTCCAAAAGTAAGATCAGTGAATGAAGTAATAGGATTACAGATTTTGACTTAGTATAAAGTAAAATTTTTAGTATTCGGAATTGTTTGTAGATGACATAATGACAACAATGATGATGATGATGAAGCTAGCAAAACCTGCAGCAACTCACACAGTTTCATAAAGCACTTCTTACTCCAAATACTACGCTCAATTCATCACACCATCACACCAGGAAAGTGCTTTCTTTTTTTTTTTTTTTCCTTCTGAGCTAGAGTCTCACTCTGTCGCCCAGGCTGGACTGCAGTGGCACAATCTCGGCTCACTGCAATCTCTACCTCCCAGGTTCAAGCAATTCTCCTTCCTCAGCCTCCCGAGTAGCTGAGATTACAGGCACCTGCCACCACGTCCAGCTAATTTTTTGTATTTTTAGTAGAGATGGGGTTTTGCCATTTTGGCCAGGCTGGTCTCATACTCCTGAGCTCAAATGATCCGCCAGCCTTGCCCTCCCAAAGTGCTGAGATTACAGGCTTGAGCCACTGCACCCTGCCAGGGATATAGTGCTTTTGATGTCACTAGGGAAATTCAGCCCTTGGCTGAGCAACAGTGTTGCAGAGGAGATTCAAGTACTGATAGAAGTTTCAACAAGATGACCTTATGTTATGAAAATATTGTGATTCTGAGTTTTCGTAAGCTTGTGCACAGTGAGAACTATCAGTACAAAATATTTTTATTCTTCAAATAGTTTAGATGATTTTCTCTGGATGTTTTCAAGTATAAGGGAAATTGTGAAGATGAGGGTATTGGTTGCAAAAGCTACTCTTGACCTACATCTGAGAGAGGGATTGCCTATGAAACAGAATCTATGGGTGTGCCTGTGGAAAATCACCATTTCTTCATAGCCAATCTTGTGCCAATAAGACTTGGGTTGGCCAGTGTGTTATAGTTCCAACCTCCTTATTGTTGCAAAGTAGAATGTCTATTACTCAATCAGTGGGTTGGATGCCATAGAGATACAGAAATCTCAGAAAAACATCCCATGAATTCTTGTATCTTCCATGTTTGTATAGTGACTGACACCCATATTTAACAATTTTGCATTGGTGAAAAGAAAATTAGAAAACAACTAACGAACTGGCATTAAGAGATGGGACAGACCTATGAACATGCAGAAGCTAAAAGAATTGAATTCATAGAAAAGAGATTAGAAGGGTGAGTACTGGAGGAGCGGGGATGGGGGAGGAAATGGGGAGACGATGGGCAAAGGATACAAACTTGTAGTTTTAAGAGGAATGTTATGAAGACGAATGCCGAGTTATGGTTAATAATAATGCATTGTATATTGACATTTTTTAGGAGAGCAGATCTTAAGTATTTTCACCACAAAAAAGAGATAACTATGTGAGGCAATGAGCCTATTAACTACCTTGATTCTTATAATAATTTCACAATGTGAATGTATACCAAAATGTCACATTATACACTTTGAATATATATATAATTTTTCTTTGTCAATTATACCTAAAGAGATGTGAGAGACAAAAAGCTGAGACATTCAAATTAAACATGCCTTTATCTTACATCTCAACAAGCCCAAGAGAAGCAAAAACAAAGGTTTACACACACAAAAACTGCATGTAAATATTTGCAACCACTTTATTCAAACTTTTCAGAAACGGGAAACCACCCAAATGTCTCTCAACTAGTGAGTGGATAAAAAAACTGAAGAACATCACACAGTGAAATATTACTCAGCAATAAAAAAGGAAGAACTGCTGATGCTGTTATATGTTTTGTGACTGAACCTCAAATGCAGATCCAAGAGGCTGAATACAGTATGATTCCATTCACAAAACATTCTGGAAAAGGCAAAACTAGAGCGGCAGAAAACAGATCAGGTCTGGAGTTGTGGGATGAACTGAATACCAGTGGGCATAAGAGAACTTTTTAGATGACAGAAGTGTCCTATACCTTGATTATGGAGGTGGTTACATAACTACACTTGTGTTAAAACACATTAAAGATACTGAAAATGGTGAATTTTACTGGATGTCAGTCATATGTCAGTTTTAAAAAACAAACAATGACACAATAGTTAAATATACAAACAATAATGACAAAACAGAGAGGCTAGTGAGGGCTGAGTCAGCCTTACAAGAAGGAAGGGTGCAAATTGCATGTTGAAGTTAGTGAATTCGGTTCCATGGAGAAGGGTTGAAGATTGTCAGCTAAACGCTGCTTTTCTTTGTCCCAAGCTCCCTCTTCCTTGGTTGAGAGTTGCCCCTGTTTCACTTGAGGGAATTTGATTCTGTTTTAATGGATTCCTTTCGTCCTGCATGGATCCTGGCAAACGCCAAACGAGTCCTGCCCGCTTCTTAGCATTGGACAGCAACTTCCAGGAAGGGCCTGGCAGCAAAACTGCCTTCTCCCTAGAGCAGGCCCACCTAGGGTGGCCCAGCATGGCTTGTGCCTCTCAGCTGAACAGTGACAAACAGAAAGCTAACCTGGAACTAGGAAGGGCTACTTATCTACTCATTAAAAAAGAAAAAGCATAGGTAAGAAGAGGTTATTTGGAAGATTCAAATACAACTTCTCCGCATCTTCTTTGCACACAGTGCAGCAATTGCCAGCCCTTTAGAGAGCCGACCTCTGGCCCATGTGTGCCCTCAGATCAATGACTTCACCTCCTGGACCTTCAGCTTTCTCTTCTGGAAAAAGATTATAAAAAGATTACAGGCTCAACATTCCATCCACTGCCCTCCTGTCCCTCAGTGGAAAGCAGCCAGATCTGAGCACAAGCCTTGCTCTCCAGCCACAGCTCCTGGCACCTCCCTAAATGACAGCAGCAGGTGCAGGATCCCTGAAGCCAGGGCACGTGCATCACCAGGAGGTCCTAGACCACAGCAGACAGCCACGGGTGAGAGTAGCACCCGGCTCTGCTCCTCAGTGTGTGACCTGGGCACAGCTGAGCTAAACACTTGAGTGCCATTTTCACAGCTAAGAGGTGCAGCTTGGCATCTGTACCTTGCTGGGTGGCCGCTGGGGCCCCAGGCTTGGGGATTAGCATATTGGCCAGGCACATGGGGAGCATTTACTCAATGACAGCTGCTAATATTACTATTTAATGTATACATGTCAAATATCTCATTATATACTTGTTAATACATTTATCAAAAATAAATCTATTGAATTTATTATGCATTATGATTACTGTTATCTTGAACTAGCTTTACATTGTCCTACCTTCATAAACCCGACCCCTGCAAATACTCTCCTTCCTGACTCTTCTTTGTTGCTGAAATCGTCCATGTGGAATCCATGCTGGGGCACCGCCGCCTCTCAGCCTCAGCCCGAAGCCGCAGTGCCAGGCATGCTAATCAGGCAGTGGCTCCAGGAGAACGGGCCCAGGAAGGAGAAAGGATGGGGCCTGGAGGCGGCAGCCTGCCCTGGCAGCTTCTGGCTCCCAGAGATTGATTTATCACCAGGTTTCTGATGAATGTGTGAGGAACAGGACTGGTGATAAAGCAGCACGAGCCATAATTAAAGTAACAGCTCTTGTTTTTTAAACCCTGTTTATGCGGAGCCTGGCTTTCTAGGCAGTTTCCCTGTCTCCCACTTGAGGACCGAGCGTCTCCTCCCTCTGGAGATGTGGATGAGGGGCTGCTGGGGGAGGAGGGTGCAGGAGGAGCAGTGGACGTGGCTCCAGGAAGCTGGCCCTTTGGTCCTTCGTTAAAGTGTCAGGCAAAGCAAGTCCTTGGAGACCTAGCACCATATGGAAACTTTCTGGGAACACGGCAGGGAGTTGCAAACATACTGTAGAGCCCTGGAACCTTAGAAGACCAGAAAATGATCTGTCAGGACTCCTGGCCATCCCCTCCCTACACCGGCAGCAACCCAGGGAAAGCTGGGGTGGGGCCAGTAACAAGGAAAACGGGGTCCCATCACAAATTCATGACTGAACCGCTCTCTGGCAGCCGTCTCTAACCTGGGTGGTACATTTCACAGGTTATAAATTAACAGAGGATCCACAACAGACTTGCTTCTCTAACAGGATTCCCACCCTCTCTGTTTCCTTCTCTCTTCCTGGCTCCCTCCTCCTCCTTTTCACTCTCCCTTTCCTTATTGCACCCTCCCCAACTCCCAGTTTGGCAAATATCCTACAGACTCAGGCAGTCTGACACCTCGAACAAGCTCACAAATCAGAGATGTCTTCCACCGGAGTCCTGGGAACCGGCAGTGCCCCAAGGGGCCAGGACGCCCTTCTGCTGGCTGAGAACCACAGTCTGTGGAACTTCAGCTGGTTTTCATCTGTCAGTGTCTAACCGGGGCTGCGAGGGATTTGCGGGAGCCACAAGCAATGCTTAGAAAGTTGGTTGAATCCTGTAAGTGCTTTTCCTAAAATCCCCAAGCCTCTGAATGTGCCGGGCTGGGTTGATAGCTCTCCTGGAGAAGGCACCCTGTTTTTATTTTTGCTCCATGTTTCTAGAAGTGTGATTTAGGGGTGGAGGCCTTTGGAAAAATCTCACATGTAGACACACACATTATACACATATACACACATATACTGCACCGAGTTTAGCTCTTTCCCAGTTCTCCCTAATGGTGGATAAATTCCTAGAATGGATAACCCCAGAATGATTTATATTTGGCTTTGCTGTATGTTAGGCAATTAATGCACAGTGGCATGACCCTCCCACTTGGGCTTTGCTGGTAACAAATGAGTTTGCATTTCTTGAATACTAACCAGCTGGGTGGCCAGGCAGAGCTGCTCCGGGATACGCTGTGGGCAGATGAGCCTACCCATGAGTGACCACTGGTGCCTCAGTGCTCCAGGATGGTTGGCCCCACACACATACCATAGCCCATTCCTTCTCTGCAGCCCAGACTGGAAAGGGGAGCTGTAAACTCGGAATCACACCACAACCTGAGAAAAATCCAGCTTACTTTTCTTACACTAGGAGTACTAGACTGGTAAGGCGGGAGGCTCCATGGCCCACCAGGATAAGGTCAGTCATATGACTCTGCCCAGGTTGGCAGCTTACTATGTCTTGTCCTCCCAATATTAAAGTTCTTGTTATGCATGGGATCTTTCACCCCAGGCCCTGAGGTCTAAGTCCTTGGGATCTGTGTACTCATCTGAGGTATCCTGGGACCTGTGATTTTACAGAGCAGAGCACAAACTTGGATGGAAATTCAATAAAGTATTGAATTCCACAGTGAATGATCTTTTCCTTTGTCAGGATTCCAAATTAGGTCATTGTTAGCAGAGACAAACAGGACTAGATACTCCCCAGAATGCACCGGAGACATTCCCAAAGTACGGTTCTGCAGGGCCATGTGGCATGAATTGCACCTAGCTTCATAGAAAAGGTCTGTGGTTGACTCTCGGCTGTTCCCGGAAGCCATGAAGCCCCTCTATGTCCTCCAAAGCCACAGCAGGGTAACCTAATACTTGCTAATGACCAACAGATGGCTCATGGCCAGCAGGGAGTTGGTCCTTTGAGCTACCCTTCAGGGTAGAAGCTATCACCCTGCAGGAGTTTCAGGCAAAGCAGGATGTGTGTCGAACCTATAAGCTTTTGCCCAAAGCCATCAGCCTTCAGCAGAGAGAAGAGCAACATGTGAGCAGGCACATGATCTATTCCAGATCTGCTCAGAGCCTGCCCACCCCTGACAGCCAAGGATTGTGCCCATCAAAGGAGCCCACAAGAGAAAGCAAGGGTCAGAGAGAAGAAAGAAGCAAAGAGGAGTGGGAAGACAGAGAAGGAAAAGTTAATCGAGAGATGTGGGGAGTAAGTCTAGGCTACAAATGCAGCCCAGATTCATTGACTTCTTAAGGGCCAGGCCTCCTGCAAAGTGCATTTTTTAAAATCCTTACCACAATCTTATTACAACAGGTGCTATTATTATCGCCATCTTAGAGCTAAGACAACTTGGACTCTAAGCATTTAGGTAACCTGATCTAAGATGCATAAACTTGTATAAGGCTTAAGCAATTGTGGAGGTTTGGGAAAAGTGACAACTGAGGTCAGCTCTTGGAACTAACCCCTCCCTGGCTTTGTGGAGGCTGTGTGCTAGCCCTTCCTCGGTTTCTCTTCGAAACGAGAATCATTCTGCTAATCTCTCTCCCTAGGATGTTATGCCACACAAGTTTTGTGTGTTAAATTTGCAGCATTACAAGCTTCTCAGTAATTATCTCCACGAATTCCCTCCTTTCCATTGAAATTAGGTAGTTGGGTATATCATGGTTCCAAATCACTGCAATCGCTGATAGAGCAAATAGAATCAAGTGTATAAATAGTGTACTTAGAAAGGAGACAGCTTTTTTGAAATCAAAATCATGTTTTTCTCTTCTTTTAATTTATTTTCGTTGTGTTGGAAACTTGCAGGCTTATTCCTCACTCAATATCACACTTTCACAACTGCATGGGCAAAGGGAATGAAATCATTGGCCTGTTTTCCAGCTCACTGCACACCCACTTACACATACAAACTTGTGTGCACACGTGCTTGCACGTACACACACGCACATGCAAACATACCATACAGGCTCTCCACTCAATCTTTAGTTTTCTGGCCTTACAGGGACTTTGAAGAATTGCTTCAGAGGTTCTGAGGGAATGTGTTCTCTTTCCGGGTCCATGATGGGGCGTAGCTTTAAGGGCAAGAATTTCCCAGCGCCATGTCCCCTTCCCATCTCTCTCCATCCGGGAGATTCAACGGTTTATGTTTGAAATTTGGCGGGCGCGGGAAGAAACTGAAAGTCAATCACTCCAGCGGAAGTTCTAAGGAGCTCCTTTCATTGGCCCAGGGTCGTGGAGAAGGTGGGAATTTCTTCCAAGATAAAAGTC